>PVKS010001536.1:57740-139389 GCA_004027875.1 Aplodontia rufa
GGGGGGGAGGAAGCAAGAAGCTGGACTACTGGCAAACACACCAAAACAAAAACAAAAACAAAAAAACTTTCTGCCATCATCATCCAATTGATATTGGCACACCCAAAATTCACTTCTTTTGAATTCCTTTAAGACCCTTAATTTTAAGAAATGGTACTTTAGCAGTATAGGGGAGTAGGAAAAACATAAGACTGAAATCACCTATGTTCAAATTCTGCCTCCATTTTTTATTAGCCATGTGACCTTATACAAACCTCAAATTATATGACAGGATTGGGTTGGTTGTCAAGTACCAGAAATAGAATTCCACGTAGTTCATGCAAAAATGAGGACTTATTACAAAGATACCAGGTTGTCTCTTGGAACCCAGTCTCAGGACCATGGACAAAGGCACTTGAAAACAGGACTTTGCTGCTTCTCTTCACATTCTTTCTTTTAGAGGTTTGTGCTTATCTACTTCATAAGGCAAGAAACAGGCCAATTAGGAGTTTCAGAGTTTTTATCTTATAGCTTCACCAACTGAAAGAAAACAAATTTATTTAGCTCCTGGGCAGCTAGGACTCAGAAAACAAACTGAGCAACCTGGCTCAATGCAAATGTGTAGAACTGGGTCAATAAACTACTGAAATATATTGAATCAGTGTAATCTTTATAAAACGTATGTATAATACAATCATTAACTCAATTTAAATTCTTAGTTTCCTGAACAGACTTATAATAAAATCCTAACTCTTATGTAGGCTTTATGTAGGCCCTATGTATTCTGACTCCTGGTTATATCCGCTAGCTTCTATCAAATCACAATTACTCAAGTTTTATCTGTTCTGGACTTTTTTTTTTTTAGTTCTTTGAACTACCAAGCTCTTTCCTACCTCAAAATTGTTTCACATGTGCTATTTGTAGCACCTTCCTTTTCTCCGTTTTCATTAATCTTGTCTTCGAAAAGCCTTCCCTGATTCCCAATGTAAATTAGCTTTCTTTTTTCATTTATAGCATTCACCACAACTTCTAATTGTGAATGTCTGCATTTGTTCATTTGTCTCTCTTACTCCATTGTTAACTCTAAGACACAAAAGATCTACCATTTTGGCGCCTAGTTATTAAAATGAATTATCCAACAGTAACTTATGGAAGAAAGGGGGGAAAAAAGCAGTTTTCAGAGAAACTATGCTGCAGTTGGGCAGAATAAAAACTCATTCAAGTCAGATACCTGCCCCTGTTCCATAAAATCTTCATAGAGTTATGATATCAATTAAATAAAATAAATTTAATAATACCTATAATATGACTTGCATATATAGTGAGCATGCAATATTACTTCCTTTCCTTTAGGAGACCAAGTTACACATTAGCATATCATTAATTTCCAAATAAGAAATGAATTAAGATCCTACAGGATATTCTCATTTATATGACTACATAGCTATGATTCATGACCCCTTCTCTCACAGCACCCTGATCTTTCCAACCCCTGCCCAAGAGAACACTTGCCTGCCATTCTGTAGTAATTCCATCTACTCAAAATCCATTTAGCTTAAACTGAACAGGCACTGAGAAAACAAAAATAAAACAAAGCAAAGTAAAACTACTAACCAAACACCAAAACTGACCCTGTTCTTGCGTTAATAAACTTTTTTCCCCCCAATCTACCTTAAACCCTACCAAACCTACACCAAAGCCCCATACCATTCCATTTCTTGGTTGTGCTGGAAGTTTGTTTTTTTGTTTTGTTTTTTTTTAATTAAAACAAAAAGCAAACACAGTAACAATAATGAAACGAAAGTCTTACTTGTGAGAATTATAGTGTGAAAAAAATTAGAACTACAATCTTTTTCTGAGGAAGATCCAAAATGGAGAAATTTCCTGACAGGAAGTATATACAAGAGTACATAGAGAGGGAAAAAGAATCCCCCCAAAAGGGAGTTACACAGATCTTCAAGTGCCTTATTAGCAGCTAAAAAGGACCTCAGAAGTCACCTACTTCAACTTTCTCATTTTATAACTGACAAAACCAAAAACCCTGAGAGGTAAAGTCATGTACTAAACCCTATCTCCTTCCAATTTCTCTCAAGCCCCAACTTCCTGCCCCAGAAGATGTTAAGGATAGACTACTCAGTGAACTGAAGAATATCCTCTTCTTCATGTCCAGTGGGTGAAAGACAACAAGTTCCTAATGTCATGCCTACCAAGATTAAAAAACCGTCATAGTGTCACAACTATTTTAAATATATTAAATTAGTTTATAGTATAATTTTATAATTATCTAGTATTACTAGCATATCATATAATTCAGGTATATTACACACTAAATAGGGTTTAGTGGGTGTCTGTTAATCTAACTACTAAGTATATTGTTTCTAAAAAAAGAAGTTCCAGGTTCCAAACCATTTTAAAATATGTTAAGAATAAATCCCATTCTAAGTTAAGACTACCAACTCACAAAGACTCAAAACTCTAAGCTGAATATGGTAAACTAAAAACACAAGATTCTTAGTTTTATAAAAAGTTCTATCTCAGGAATCATTTATTTTTAAAATCAGATACTCAGACATTTTGCACAAGATTTAATTCACATATATCTTTTTAATTAACATTTCACCCAAAAATTTAAGTCAAAAAGAAAAGCATTTTTATACCTGTCCAGTATTTTTTAAAAAGCTAATATATATTTTCATGAAGTGAATTATAAGAGGTAAGAAGAAAATTATTAATATTTGGTTTAGGTTGCCAACATATACATTATTCAGTATCTAGTACTAGTTCAAAAATATGGGTGGGGCTGGGGTTGTAGCAGTGGCATAGCACTTAACTTACCTCGCACATGTGAGGCTCTTTAGCACCACAAATAAATAAATAAATAAAATAAAGTAAGGGTATTCTGTTCATCCACAACTAAAAAAAAATTTTACTGTGTGTACAAAGATTATAAAAGGAGGTAAAATAATGCAACAATTTAAAAAAGGAAGTAAAAGTTCTCAAAAAACCCTCCAAATAACAATTTTCTTTTTCTCAAGATAAAACTGTTACGTTAATTAAATTTCTGATAAATCTTTTAACAACTTTTACTCAGTATAGTAATTCAGTTAATATTCCTTACTGACTCACTTTATTTGTTTAACAAAGAAAACTGAGTCCCTGCTATTTGCTAAACACTATGCTAACACCTTTTAATTTGCAAGAGAGCTTAGTTCCTGTCCTCAAAGAGCACAAGAAAAACCATTAGTTAACTGCATTTACCCAAGTGATAATGACTACTAAAATTTTGCTCATCATTAAAAATTATGAAACATAAAAAAGTTATTTCTCAAAAAAAAAAGCCCTACATAACGGTGTTTAAAGACACTTTAAAAGTCTTACCATCAATATGACGTTCTCCCAAAAAGTAACGAAAAACACTGTTTTGGTAAAAATTATAATGTAATCTTTTAGTAGTTTTGCTATGAAAATTGAATTAAATCTCCAATAAGGAAATCAAAAGCTACAATCTGCTGTAATCATGAAAATCAAACACTTGGATATCTTAAATTACTCCTAAAATCAAGAAAAATGAATTATACAATATTAATACATTGCTTCCGAATATATGGATATCTACAACCTGAAAATAAAGTAGCTCCATATTGTACTTTACAAATGATCACAACTATATATTTTGGATTGTGCCACCTGAATTTTTTTTTTTTTTTTTTTTTGCAGTGCTGGGGATGGAACCCAGGGCCTCATGCATACTAGATATGCATTCTGCCACTGAGCTACATATATCCCCAAAATGACTTGTGAAAAAAAATTTTAATGAAAATTAAAAATGCCTTAACATTTGCTGGATATTTTATTGTTAATCACTTAATTTTCTACTTATTACCAAGTCACATAACTTTTTACACCTATACTTTATATATATGTGTGTATATATATACACACATATATATATTTATGTATGTATTAGGTATAGTAAATGGTAATTTTGGAATTAAAAAGCCTTGATAGATAAGAAAATCTTCAATTTAGAGCCAAATCTCTCCAAAGCAAAAACAAATGTAAATCATGCCAAGGAAATCCTAAAAACATTTTTAAATTGTAACTGAAATTTTCATTACTCACTAGCTAAAATATTTAAAATTTCTTTAAAAGCACAATAAGAACATCTTTATTCAATCTATACATACTACCTACCGGAGTAAATGAGAATTATCTCCATTTACATACAAGGAAACCAAGGCACAGTGGTGTCCAATTTGGAAATTGCAAGGTCATCTCCTAACCAAGCAACTGATAAATCAACTTAATATATGTGCCACTTCCAAGTTCCATTTAACAATTACTATACCTTAAACCTGCCTCTGCGGTGCCTATGTGCAATTCTGTCTTTATGAAAAGGGTTAATGCAACAAGCTTAAACAGGGAAAGATGGAAAGGATGTATTACAAAAATAAAAACAGTAGCCAATCATTTATTTTTAAACCATGAGATTTAAATGGTAATCTTTAACACAATAATCAAGTAACCAACAATTATTTTATGTTTTCAAAATAATACTTCATTCTTCAGGTAGATCATGCAAAACTGAAGTCCATTCATCTTTGTACATTAAAGTTAGAAAAATAAGCAAAATCCATAACAAGTAAATATATGATATTGCACCAAAAAGAATAAAATTCAGATAAATTAGAGAATGATCTATAGAGCAGCTTCCTTTCATTCAACTGAAGGCTATGATTAATCAAGTATTCTGCCACTAAAAAATACAAAACTTTTCTTACCTAAAACTTGGGTAATTTTATATCAAGTTATTAATTCAAATGTTCACTATAAATAAATACTTTTTCTCACAGAAACTTAGATCATAAAGGGTAAACTGTTTTTGAGAGTTCAAACTTAGATTGCACTGGTATATACAATGTTATCAATATTTAGAAAAATTTGTATACACCTAGTATACAAATTAAAGAGCACTAGACGAGTTGAATAGCCAATAAATCAATTAATTACTGAACAAAAATAAGAAGACAGCTAATCTGTGAATCTAATACCAGAAAAAAAATTTAAATAAAATCCAAGGCACACTTTATATAGAAAAGGGTAGTATTAGGACGAGTTATATAAAAGTACCTACTCCAGTTTGGGATTAATTAATTAATCGATTACTGGACAGGTCGTGAATGTTAGGTCGGATGTGCTTTCTTTATTATTCTTCTAGTTCATCATCGGTGAGTGCGAGAGGAGTCAGAGTACCGAAGCTAGGGGGCATGCTATAGCAAGGGGAGAGGAAAAATGGGAAAGGTGCAATGGATGCTGCATAGTTGAATAATTATCTGGGTGGCACAATGGGCGAGTCCTGCCGACATCGGAGCTGAGCGAGCGGCTCCCCAACTCTGCCAGAGGCACCTCCCCATTAAAAGGCATCCGAAGCGACCGCAACGCGTAGCCTCCTCTTCAAAAAAGGATGCCGCACTGGCTTTCCCGTTACGTCTCTGGACCCGCGGCGCACACACACAGAGGCGCGAGCTTGCTTTACAGAGCCTCGGGCACGTAGAGCCAGCGGAGGCTGCTCCGTCCCTCCCGGCTGCAGCCTCCCCCAGGGCGAGCGGCACGGGGGCGGGTGGCCGTGGATCTCAGACCCTGGCACCTCAGGTGAGCCCCGCAGTCTCTCCGCCCAGAGGAGGCTCAGCCCGTGCAACCCTGACCCAGACGCTCCGGCCGCCGGCTTCCTCGGCGCCCAGCCCGGGCGGCTGGTGGGCGGCGGGAGCTCGGGAAACCCGGAATGGGGGTGGGGGCGTCGCGGAGGAGGCGCGCCCATCCATCCCCGCAACCTTTGAGCGGCGGAGACCCGCACGCAGCTCTCTCTGCTCCGGCCGACGAGGAAGAGTTCCTTTGCCAGGACCCTCCTCCTCGGGGGAAAAAAAATCCTGAGAGACTCGCGCTTACCGTGAAATCGTGGGGGGCTCTAGCCTTACCCCTTCTTCATGCTTTGGCGGCGGCCGCCGGTCCCGCTCAGCTCGGGGACTCCACCTGCAGCCCCCAGGAGCGTCGGGCTCTGGGGCGGAACCCGCTCGGGACAGCGGCTGAAGCGCCAGGCCACGGGAATGCCGCCTACGGCGCCGGCCGATCGGCGGACCCACGGTGTGCTCGGTGCGCGAGCGAACAACACCGCGAGCCGCCGCTGCCCTCCGCCCGCCCCCTCCCCGCGCTCGACGCTCCACAACCGGACGCGGGAATCCGCGACAGAAGCAGGGGGAACCGCGGCACTCTCTCTACCTAGTGTCCCAGCCTTTCCCCCAGGAGCTAGTCCTGGCCACCCATAGGTTTTCGAACCTAAGATTCTCACTTTCCCCTTCAGCCCCCCGTTTCCAGGTGCAGCCGTGGGGGGAAACTCAGCCTCCGCCCACTCACCCATCAGAGGGGGAGAAGATCGCTCTTCCCCGTTTCCCGAGGCTCTGTGGTATTACCCAATCCTTAGTTTGGGGGAGGGGGACGGAGAGAACGGTGCCGGGCTAGGGAATGAAGGAAGATGATAGCCAATTGAATGAACCATCCATTCGGGGGCGGGGCCTAAGGGAGGCCTTCCCGCCCCGTCCCGCCCCCTGGCTGCAAACTACATTTCCCAGGGTGCCTCTGCGCACTTCCCGCCGCGCTGCACGCCGGGAGTGCAGGACCTCGCGGCCTCAAGATATTTCAGAACTAGTCTAATCAAACCAAGTAGGTCCTGAAAGTTATAAACTGTTATAATCCCCTTTCCTTTCCTACATGTTTCCAAATTCTCGGTTCCCTTTTAGTTATTCTAATGATCAATTTATTGTTTCAAAATGTTGTGTACTGTATCTTAGCAAAGGAGGTAAATAATGTGTTCCGTGGTAATCTGTCAGGACCTGAGAGCCGCTGCTTCTTCCGCTCGGGCCTGGTCTGTGCAGAGGATCTGTTGCCGTGATGTCGGCTGCGATTGCAGCTTTGGCCGCTTCTTATGGTTCGGGCTCTGGATCCGAATCGGACTCGGACAGTGAGGGCAGTCGGTGTCCGCTGCCAGCCGCGGACTCCCTCATGCACTTGAGTAAGTCGCCCTCGGCGAAGCCCTCTCTGCCCGTGGCGGTGGACTCGGCTCCGGAGGTGGCAGTTAAGGTAAGTGTTTTGGCCACTGATGCGGTAGCGGAACTGGCTGCAGCTCACAAACCCGCGGTCGCCTCTTGGGGTTACCTCCTAGTGCTGAGAGAGAAGTTGCTAACACTAGATCTCTTGTTCCTTCATGCATCTTCCTCGGGTGAAGCAGGGAACTGGAAGTTCAGGACAGCTCTCCCTTGCCAGCTGCTCTCGCCTCACCTTCAGAAAGCAAGTGGGAAAAGTGGGTGAGATTTGAGCTTAGGACCTGACTTGAATAGGGAAGGTGTAATCCCATCACATAAATAAAACTAGATCAGGACTTCCTAAAGTATGTGCCCTTCCTCGAAGTGAGCCTGACTTTGTTTTGTTTTTGAAGAACTAGGTTTTAACCTGGGCTTCACCACTAGTGTGAACTTGGGCAAGTTGTACATACCTCCTGTTTCCTCACCTGTACAATTGCGATCATTTTTAAGGCATTTATCAATTCGACAGGATTATTGTGAAGATTAATTGAAATTATACAAAGAAAGCTTATAGCACAGAGCCTGGTATTTAGTAGGAGTGCAATAAACAAAACATTAGCTATTTTGATTGTATACATTAATACATTAAGAAAAGGCATTGGGTTTAAAAATAGCGTGCATGATCCTAATGGAGAAAGGTAATAAAGGAAGAAATTGGGTCCTCTAGTTCATTTAGGAAATATTTGTGTAACACCTATTATTTGCTAGGAGCTGTTGTAGGGACTGAAGCCACAGAGGCCAACAAGCATGTCTTTGCCATCATGATGCATGCATTCTTAGTGGAAGAGGCAGCCAACTAAATGTGACCAAATAGATTAGTTACAGGTTGAAGTGAGTACTGGGAAGGAAAAAAAAATAAGGTACCATAATTCAGTATAATCTTGATAGGAGTATAATTTTGATAGGTCGGTGGACAACATCCTCTCTGAAAAAGGCACTTTGAAGAATGAGAAGCTAGCCCATGGAAGCAAAGGCAAGCGTTTCTAGGCATAAGTGACTGGTAAACCTAAGAAGATAGTTTAGTTTAAGGGACTGAGGAGAGGCTGGTGTGTCTAGTGCCCAGTGAGAGTATCCACCTGTTGATCAGAAGCTTCAGGTATAGAAGGGAGACTGTACAAAAATTCCTTTGAAACATGTTCCCAAGTCTAGTGTTATTATGGAAGAAATCTTTTACAGGTTTTTAGTGAGCTATTTTTGAATTTTACTTTTTACTAATGGATATGAAAGAATGCTTGGAATTCTGCTTATATAACAAAACTCTTCCAACTTAAAACTTTCCAGTCACCTCCTGAATCTTTATTCCTTTCATAGTCAACTCTTTAGGAGCTCTCTTCACTTGTCTGTCTCCATTATCTCCCTAATCCAATGCAGTCTGGCCTTAGCCTCTTGGGAAACTAACCTCTCAGAATGATGTCCCAGGCCTTTCATTTGTCAAGTTCTGCCATCAGACTTGAATCTGCATCAAGTGACACTGTTATGTATTTCCTCTTTGTCAAGGTGTATTCTCCCTTTGACTTCCATGGGTCTACCCTTAGCTTTTGGTCCCCTGTTCTTCTGCCCTCCCTAGAGGGAGTTTCCAGGTCTCTGACCTTAGTCATCTTTACACTTCACACATTCTCCACTACCTTCACCCTCTTAGCCTGTGCTTCTGGTAGCTCGAAGATGACCACTGTGAACTGATGAGCACAGGCTTGGGTCAAGATTCAAGGATTCAAACCTTCCCTCTAGCACTTAGCCACGTGGTGACTTTGAATAAGTTACTTCAGTGTTCGGTGCTGATTTTTTTCATTTTCAAAGTAGATTTAACATTATCAGCGCCTATCTCGTAGTTACAATAATTAGCCTAAAGCTCATAAAGCAAATTTAACCCTGCCAGGCACAGAATAAACTGACTAAATATCAACTGTTCTTATTTCCAGTTCTAACCTCCTTGCTAGCTTAAGACATAATAAATACCTCTCCCAAAATAAGTGTGCTGAAAAATTAACAGTTTCTTTCCTTCAAAATTAATTTCTCTTTTTCCATTTTGATTAATGACTCCACAACTCACCCATTAGTTCAAGCCAAGAGCAGAAGGATCATCCTTTTCTTTCTTCTTCCTCAGCCCATGAAGCTAGTCATTCAGCTGGTTCTAGCATTTCTGCTTCATTAATTTTTCTCAAATCAATTCCTTCCTCATAACTTTCATTGACATGGCCTTCATAGCTTCCTTATTTCTCCTAGAAATTATTGACTTTTGTTTCTCTCTCAGCCTTTGCTTTTGGGTGGTGGGTCCTTCTCAGTGTAACTGTGATATTTATCAAATCTCTTTCCTCTTCTGCTGCTACTGTTTAGTTCAGATTTTGATCATTTCCAAGACAATATAGACTTCTAACTAGTCTTTGTACTTTCTCCTTTTTTATCTCCCAGTATTCCATGCCCCATTCTTTCTCCAATGGTGCACATAGAATGTTCTTTCTAAATTCTAGTTTCATCATGTCACTTCCCTGCCCAAAGATACCATGTTGCTTATTAGATAATTTGTAAGTTCTTTATGTCACATGTGAAACCTGCCATTGTTCCATGCTGAAATGTTTTTAAACCCCATAAATCTGAATTTTCATATCTCAGCTGTAGCACTTGCCACATTGCTGGGATTTAACTTGTTACTTTCCCCTGGACTGTGATACTCTGGAGCCCAAAGATTGTTGTGTCTATTCCTTTGTGTCTCCAATGCCACTAAAGGAAATATATTTGGTAGGAGAATAGGAGAAAAAAGTTTTTGTTGTTTGTTTGTTTGTTTTAAACAAAGAGGGACAGTGAGAGAGAGAGAAAGAAATAATTTTTTAGTTTCGCATGTGACCTTCCTTCCTCTGACATTTTGTTGTGTACGTGGTGCTGGGGTTCAAACTCATGTACTCGCACGTGCCAGGCAAGCGCCTCAACTGCTGAGCCACCACTCCAGCCCAAGAAGAAAGTTTTAATAAAGTATGTACTTTGAGAATCTGAGTTTTAGAGCTGGGTGGGAAATGGCAAGGTTGAAGGGGTTCTCTAGAGCTTACTTAGTTTGGTCACTAAGGGATTAGTTTAGTAAATAAGGAAATGCAGAAGGAAATGTTGCATAAGATACCAGAGTAGGGCTAGTCTCCTCAGAAGTCCTGGCTGAGTGACAGGAGATGAATAGTGTGCTTATTGCTGGTTTGAGAACTAACACCAATACTTGCTTATATCAAGCAGGGGAGGCTTGGGGTGGGGTGGACTCTACACATAGCAAATGTAATGTTTGCAAATGACTGGAAAATTATCAAGGAGATGTGAAGCACTCAAATGCATTTGTCTGTATTTAACTAATTGTGTTGTGACTAGTATCAAGTATTTTGTTTTTTTTTTTTGTTTTTTGTTTTTTGTTTTTTTTTTTAGAGAGAGGGACAGTGAGAGAGACACAGAAAGAGAGAAACAAGTTTATTTAGTTTTTCACGTGGCCTTAGTTGCTCCAACACTCAGCTGTGTACGTGGTGCTGGGGTTTGAACCCGGGTCCTCGTGCTTGCCAGGCAAGCGCTGAAACTGCTGAGCCACCGCTCCAGCCCCTAATATCAAGTATTTTGGCAGGAAATAAATTTGTGCAGTGTTTTTAATCTGTCTTTCCCTGAATACCAGTGAGATTGAGTATCTTTTCATTTTTGTTATTAGAGATTTGATTTTTTTTTCTCTCTCTCTCTCTTCAAATGACTCTTGGGTTGTCCTTTCTCCTTTTAATTTTTTTTTTTTTTTTGAGAGAGAAGGAGGTAGAGGGATTTGGGAGTATTGAACAAACTGTATTGCTGATTTGTATGCATCTAGGAATATGCGACAACTAATCCCATCATTATGTAAAACTATAATGCACTAATAAAAAATAAAATAAAAAAGAGAAAAAAATCAACTTTATTTAGTTTTTCATCTGGCCTTTGTTTCTCAGACACTTAGTTATGGATGTGGTGCTGGGGTTCGAAACTGGCTCCTCACACATGCCAGGGAAGTGCTCCAACCACTGAGCTACTGCTTCAGCCCCTCTCCTTTTGATTTGTAAGGAATACTATCCTTTGTAAGTTTGTTGCAAAAAAACTTTTCCAGTTTGTAACTTGTCCTCTTGCTCTCTTTTTACTGTATGTTGATAAACAGAATTATTATTTAGTCTTATCAAATTATTCCCTTATGGATTGTGGTTCCTGTTTCTTATTTGAGAAATACTTAATCCAAAGTCATGAACATATTCTTTCTTTTTTGTGGTTCCTGTTTCTTATTTGAGAAATACTTAACCCAAAGTCATGAACATATTCTTTCTTTTAAAAGTGCTGCAATGTTTGCTTCTCACATTTAATTCATTTATCCACAGGAAATTAATTTTTGTGTATGATGCAAACATTCCTTCTTTCCTTTTCCCCCATCCTCTGTAATATTGGGGATAGCACAGGGCTGGGTAAGCACTGTACCCTTGAGCTATACCCCCAGCCTGGTGTGAACATTCTTAGTACGATGGCTTGATATTTGGTAGGGTAGTTTCCCCCCACCGTTTTTTAAAGTTTATTATTATTGATTTTCAAGAAATGGATTGGCCTTCACAATTCTATATACTGTTTAGAACTAACCTGTAAAGTTCTCCTGTCACCCAGGTGGAATTTTGTTTGAGACTGCAATGAGTCATACATTGTTTTGAAAATCTATTCATTTATTTAGGTCTTTAGATTTTTAATTTCTTCCAAACTTTATAGTCTTCTCCATCAAGATTTTACACAATTTCATTGCAAGTATTTCTAAGAATCTGTTATTTCTATGGTATTATATTAACAAAAAGCATTATTTTTTCCAAGTATTTAACTTTAGTCTTGTCTTACTACTTACAAAATTGTATGACTTGAAAATAGGGCAGTATTCTTCCTTTCGTTAATTTTCTTCTGGTCTTACTATGCTTGCTAAGACCCTCAGAAAGAAAAATGATATACCAGGCAATTCTAACCCAAAGAAAGCTTTTACTGGTTGTATTAAGATCAATAAAAGAGACTTTAAATAGCAGAAAATATGACTATAGAAAAAAATGAGTTATTCCATAATAATAAAAGGTTCAGTTAACAAAGAGGTATATAACAATGTAAGCTCAAAATATTTAAGCAGAAATTGCCAAAACTACAAGGAGAAATCTACAAATGTATCAACAAAAAAAATGTAATCACAGTGGGAGATTTCGCTACACCTCATCATTGACAGAAGGAACAAAAGTATCGACGGTACTGAAAATTTGAACAACAAAACTAGTAAACTGTATCTAAACATGGAAAATAGCACTTAATATAGAAGGTTGTTTTCCAGCACCAATGAAACATTTTTAAAGACCAGGGATTGGCAAAGTTGGGTAAAGCCAGATAATTAATATTTTAAACTGTGTTAACCACTTATAATCTTCTGTCACTTCCATCTTTCTTTGTCCTTTCCTTAAACAACACTTTCAAAATATGTCATTCTTAACTTGTTACTCCCTATACTGGGCCGTAAAATAAGTCTGACTAAATTTTAAATCATGTATTATGACATGCTCTGACCACAGTGAATCTGTACTAGAAACTAGTTACAAAAAGATAACTATAAAATTCCCATATTTGAAAATTGTGAAATTGTATTTCTAAGTAACCCATGGGCCCAAGGAAAAAAATCATAACAAATATTTTGAACTGAACAATAAGAAAATAATAACTTAATAAAACTTGTGAAATGCAACCATAGCTATAACCTTTTTTTTTTAAAGTCAGTCTTATGAACATTTAATAGAACAGAAGAAATGCAGAAAATACATTCTTTTGGATTTTTAAAACAATTTTTCCAATGTTTCCTTGTTGTCATTTACAAATTATGCACTTAGTTTCTGTTAAGTGATTACTCCCATAAATTACCACGTGTCTGAATTATCAAGACCTTCACCTTCTAAACAATCCAAGGACCAAAACCTGTCTCCCTATTTTAGCTATTGTTGTCTGGTTTGGGTGTGTGTGTGTGTGTGTGTGTGTGTGTGTATTTGCACACATACATAACACATAACCTACACAAGATGATGGTGAATGATATGTCAGATTTTGCAAATTAGTTGTCATCTCCTTAACTCGGAATGGAACCACATATGATCCAATTATACCACTCCTTGGTATTTATCTGAAAGAATTAAAATCAGCATATTGTCACAATACATGCATACCCATGTTTATAGCAACACGACTGATAGTAGCCAAATTATGACCAGCCTAGGTGTCTGTCAACAGGTGAATAGATAAAGAAAATGTGGTATATAAACACAGAGGTGTTTTACTCAGCCAAAAAGCAGAACAAAATTATGTCATTTGCCGGAAAATGGATCGAATTTAAGAACATTATGTTAAGTAATATAAGCCATGCTCAGAAAATCAAGGATAGTATGTTTTCTCTCTTGTGTAGAAGCTAGAAAGAAAAAACGGGGGAAAAGATGGGAGGAGGTAAGAGGTATCTTATGAAAAGAGAAAGATTAATAGAGTAGAGGAAGGGGTCAGGAGGGAGGGATGAGGAGAGGGAAAGGGGAAGCACTGGGGAATGAAATTGACCAAATTATGTTATGTGCATGTACGAATATGTAACAATAAAGCCCCACTGTTGGGTCCAATTAAAATGCACCTTGAAAATGATCAAAGGAAATAAATCATCACTTTAAAAATGTGATAAACTCTGTTGAGTTACCAGAGCTGCTTATTAACCGACTTTAAAGTTAAAAGTAAATAAATAAATAAAAGCAGACCTGGCTTTCTCTCATTTCAATCAGTGACCATGTTACTATGCCCAAGTGGTTTCCCTGCTTTAGTGTAGCCAACTTGAATAAAGTGAAAATTTTTCATCGAAGTTTGAAGCACAATTTTAATTTCTTCTTGGGCAGTATTTCTTATTTGTGAGCTCCAATTGAATCACCTTTTCCCTCTATATCTGTTAAAGGCCAAACTCAAGGATATCTTTTCCAAATTTCTGTTTTTTTATCTTATCCATCTAAACTCCCATTTTAAGAAGTCTCATCATTTTCAGTTATTGGGAGGAAAAAACTATGCCATAAATTGAGAAGTGCTTTATGATAAAGATTAATAGTTGTCATCTGCTTTGCAGGTTACATGGTATTTTCATGTCTGTTTTCTTATTTATACACAGTAAGAAATGTGAAGAAGACTAAAAAGGATTTTTAGCTTTATTCTCAAATTACTTTATTTTTTTTTCAACAAAAGATAAATTGCTTAAACTTATTAAACCCATAGGGTGCTCTTCAGTTGTTATACTTTAATTTTTGTGAACAGCTGAAACTGAAAAGAAATCTTTTGTAATTTCTGTGGTAATTCCAATTGCAAGCCTAATTGGTATTGAACTCCTTCCTCATGGGTACTAAAACAAGGTTGTGGTATTGTCCAAGTTTTTCTAATTAAATGTAAAATTAACAGCTCTTCATATTCTGGAGAGTTGTTCAGTTTGTTCTATAATTTTAGTAGGAACCAGACTGGGACCTATTTGTATTATTAGTTGCCATTGTTGCTTATATGAAGAATAATTTTTAAAATAGTACTTTACATTTAAAAATTGATGTCTCCTGATGCTCTGCTCAAACTAATTCAAATTTAGAATACTTAGATACCCTTAATTGAAAAGATCTGGTAATACATACTATAAAGTGGTTCTAGCAACTTTGTTCTATAAAATCCATTAGGGAGGTTTAAAGGTGGCTGAGCTCCTTTTTCTTTTAAGCAGTTTGTCACTAGGAGTTGAATATTAGGAAAGAAAAAGCATTTAATTTCGTTTTCATGCAATATAAGCAATTTGTAACCATTTAATTTTACAGTAATGGGTAAGATAGATATTATCTCTAGGCAAGATACTATCTCTAATCAGTGAAGAGTCTATTGTACATTCTAGGGTGATAAATAGTTGTCATCGTTTAGATGGCCTATCATTTGAACCCCCTTCATATAGTGTCTTAATGTGAAGAACATCCTCGTGTACTACCCAGATCCCTTTCAGCTCAGGCCTAGGGCTATAACTTGGGCTGGACCAAACAGATGTGCCCATCTAAACTTTCTAGTCTGAAACTAATCTGCAAAGAAACAAGGAATGAGGATTTGAAGTGACAGTGTTGGCCAACATTTTCTAGTTGCTCATACCAGTAGCTTTGACAGCCACCATAGTGGCCGCAATAGCAACTTCGCATTGATGTTGAGAAATGGTAACCTTTTGTCTTCAATGGATTGGTTCTATGATATAATTGTTTGGATTGTGATTCCATCTGTAGACTCACCTTTTATTTCTGCCTACTTCTCAAAGCTAATTGATTCTCTGTCCTTTTGGGCAGTTCTAAGAGAAATGCATAAAGATTCAATACCATTTAATCAGCATGTGAGGATTTCTGTTTCTTGCAACTAAGAACCCTGACTGATAAAACCTTGTTACTGTGCCAAGGATTTTTCTTTTGTTTGTTGCTAGTTGTGTCTCTTTAATATTGTTCATTATGGTTACTTTAAACTCTTTTATCCTTGTCATTAATTTTTTTTTTAGTACCTTCGGCTAAGTGACTTAATCTGCCAATACCTCATGGAAGTGTTGTAAAGATTATATGAAATAATGTGTCTAGCACATTAGTGTTTTTTAAATTCTCTTCACAGTACTTAACCCTCTCCTAGCAAAATATGTAGTTTGTTTATTGTATGAGTTATGCTCTACAGAATATAAACTCTACAAAGATAGGTATCTTTGACCATTTCTATGGTCCTAGAGTAGTGCCTGACATAATAGGCACACGGTCAATATATGTTGAATGAATAAATGAATCTGAAAGTATATGCTTGCTTTATGAAGATGCCTAGGCCCTGACTACCCAAAGAAAACTAAATGATCAGTAATGACTTCCATCATCTCCTGGCACCTCTAACTACCACCCACTACCTGTTCTTCTTGTCATTATCATCTCAAAGAGAGCCCTCTTTTCAGAGGCCAATCTTCATCAGCGTCCTGGATTCTATCCTCACTTCCCTCTTCCAGGATACCTTTGATTATCTCTTTATTCTTGTGTGTTTCTCTGTGCCGTCTCCATTCCTCTAGCAGCCTGATTGACTATGTCTTAGACTTAGTCTTTTCTTATCTAAATTTTCATATACACCAATAGCCCTTGCTGCTGACTTTCTGTGGTCCACCTCAGTGCCCACATCACTATGGTGAAGGTTTTTGTGATGTAATTGCCAAGTGATTTTTAGTTGTCCTTATCCTACTTAATTTCTCTATGAATTTGCATTTTCTTTCTTCCATTTAATTTAATAAGTTGACTGACTATGTGCTGATTGCCCTGTATTCTACTAGATAGCGAGGATTTAAAATATAAGTAACTGCTCTATAAAACTAATAACATCCATCACAAGTACTATCAAGAATACAGCATTCTTTAGGACTGTGAGTAAAAGAGCAGTTTTCCTGAGACCAGATGGAGGGAACAAATCAGGGCAATAAGATGATATATTATTAGATAACAAAGCAAATGCCCATGAGACAAGGCAGTAACATTGTCAGTGGTACAGAAAGCATCAAAGTGCTCGCTATTTTAAAAAATTAGCCATCAGTGTAATATGTTAGAAGTGAGGGTGTGTTAAACCAGATAAGGAGGTATTAAAATGGTCTGGACAAGATGTACTTAAGCCCTGAACAAGGACAGCAATAGCTGGGATGTGGAAAGGGAGGGTAGAAGTAGGATTGCTGGAGAAATGTTCCCAGGAACAATGAGAAAGACTGCCTGGTTTGTTAAGGAAGGTGGAGTCATGGGGGAATGATATATTCTGTAGTGTTGTGTTTGATTCTCTCACATCCATACATAATAAAATTCAATAAGAAGTTGGATAAGAAGATCCAGAAGTCAGGAGTAGAGTCAGGGTTATGAAAAACATTGGGAGTGGTAACTGAACTCATGAGAAGGATTAAGAGAAGGTAAAGACGTAGATAATTTTAAAACTAGAGAGGAGAGAAGTTTTAGGAAGTCATACCTGATGGATTCTCTATCTTTGAGAAGTAAAAAAGCTAAATATACTGCTTTGGTAAAGGGGCTGTTTGTAAGCTGTTTTGAGAGTGGTAAGTTTGGAACAACAACTCTGTGCCTGTGGGTTTTTTTTCTTGTTGTTTTTCTAGTCTGGTCATTGACTAGCCTAACCACCAGATGTTCACTTGTGGTATTGCTTCTTCTCTAATATTGTTTTCAACTTCATGAAGTTCCACCTGTTTTGCAAAAATTACAGTATCACTTGCATTGCCCTTATAGTGTGTCAATGGGTATTTTCTGCCACCAACAAGAGGCCAGCGGTAAAGATGATAATATGGTTGCATTGTACATTTGTGCATACCAAATCTGCCTTGTGTAGCTTACATTTTTAGTGGAAGGAAGGTAATAAACTCACATATCAGGTGTTAGTAAACATAATGAATACAAATAAAGTAAGATAAGGGGAAAGCAGAAAAAAATGAGCAAGAGATTTAAAAAGAGAGAAAAATCTTGTGGACATTCAGGTGAAGAACATTCCAAAAAGAGGAAATAGGTGCAGAGCCCCTGAAACAGGATTGTCCTTTGCTGTATTCAGGAATGGCGCATGAGCCAGTGAGGCTGGGGTTCCTTTGCTGTATTCAGGAATGGCGCATGAGCCAGTGAGGCTGGGGTAAAGTGAGTATAGGCTTAGTGCTAGGTGAAGACAGAAGCTGCTGGGGCAGGGCAGATCATGGAGAGTAATTTCTCACTTTATTAAACTAAAGTTCCTTATTTTATAACAGCAATATTGTAATGCTGGCATCACTGAAATATAATTCATAGATGGTGTTAATTTACTTAAAATTTTCAAAATAACAACTTGAATACCCTAACTAAAAGAAAAAGATTTATAATTAAATAACATGTTTTAAGTACGTGATTGGTGAGACTTAACAAAATAGGATGACAAAATTACCCTAGGGAATCATGTCCACTTTCTGAGAATAACTATATGGGCCTTTATTAGGCTTTTACTCTGAGTGGGGAAGATATTGGGGTAGAGCGGTAGGGTTTGGAGCAAAAAACTAACATAATCTGACTAATATTTTGAAAGAATTGCTTTGACTCTTATATGGCTTAAAGCTGTGCATAGGATGAGCAGAAAGCAGAGAGGTTAGTTAAGAAGCTATTAAAATAATTCTGATGCAAAATACTAGGTTGAATTGAGGTAATGAGAAGTGGTTAAATCTGGATGTACATGGAAGGTACCTTTGTTAATGGATTGGATGTAGAGTGTGAAGAAAGAATAGTCAAAGATAACTCAGAGATTTTTTACCTGAGCAACTGTAGTGATGTAATTGTGATTAAGGTAAACAAAGAAGACTAGAGAGATTTATTGAGGGTAGGGAGACCAAGCCTAATTTGAGATATCTGTTAGACACCATGGAAGAAAAGCTGCCAAGTCCAGTGGTTTCAATATTTAAGGCTCTAAAGTTCAAGAGAGAGGTTCAGGCTAGTGAAGCCAGTTTGGGAATTGATAAATGTGTTAAGTGGTAGGGTTAAAAAGAGAGACTGCCAGTTATTCTCCGGTGGAAATGAGACTTTTGTAATGTTCACTAACCTGGGCAGTGACTGTAAGAAGGTTAAAGTACTGACATGGATCCTAAGACTTCAGGTTTGGAAGATTGAGGACCCGTACTTCCTTTTTCTTCTTCTGCTGTACCCAGCAAAATGCCATCTGGTTGTACATCTAATAGATTTGCTGAGTAAAAAAAATGCCTATTTTGAATTTGGAACTAGAGGATCAGGTTTATTGAGTTAATAAAAAGAGGAATTAGAAATTCTGAAGACTTCTGTCAGGGTTAACATCTTTAGAAACTTTTAATAAATTCAGTATTTTGAAAACATGATTGTTATATACTTTCACCTCTAAAATTAACTATATAATACATGTTTATATTGATTAATCTTTGGCTATTAAAATTGTTCACCATATGATACTAAGGTAATAATCATAAAGTTGGTATTAAAAAAGATGAATGTGAATTTGATGTAGTATCTAAAATAAAATAATCACTTATTGAGTCTTTAATATTCATTTGATTTTCTTTTAGGAGGATTTGGAGACTGGAGTTCACCTTGACCCTGCTGTCAAAGAAGTTCAGTATAATCCTACCTACGAGACTATGTTTGCTCCGGAGGTAAGAAAACACAATCAAGGTTCTGCCTTTTGCTGAAGGATTTAAATTATACATAGGAAGATAAATGGTGAATTTTTAAAAATTTTCTCACAAAAGTATACTATTTAACTTGTAAATTATATATACCTGAAATCTCCAAAAAATCTCAATAGTATGCTTAGATTTGTGAAAATATTTTTTAAAATTCATTTACTGCTTCTCCATCTTCATACAAATACATGATAACATGGAATTATGTCTTTTGCAAAAGGCAGTCTGAAAATATCTGATCCTTAGATGTGAACATAACTGGCATCTTCTTTTACCGTTGATAAGGGAGTATTATAATTAACCATAGAGAAAAAACTTTTCGTTATTAGCACCAATACATAGTATATTAGAAAACATTTCCTTACAAATGCCTATGAAATATTACACTAATGAAATATTACACTTTGATGGGAGTGAAATGAAGTACCATATTGGATTTTTTTCTCTTGTTATAAATGGTAATAGAAGCATTAAAATAAAATGGAGGGGAAAAAAAACAGAAATAATTCCTATTTTCCATTTAAGAAAGTCTTCTTTGAGTATTGTCCATGCAGGAAAGTTTATAGACATTAAAATGGAAAATAATGTTTGATTGACAAAAAGGTGAGAAAATTATAAAACAACCTATTAGGTTTCAGTAGCAAAGTCATTAAGATGCACATTAAAGGTAGACCTGAGAGGCTATCTCATATGGCATGGTGGTAGAAAATGAGGTACTTTTTAGTAGTTTTCTTTGTATAGCATATAATCATTGATTGTTCTTCCTGATACATCAGAATCCTAGAGCTATTTCATATACTTTTCCTGCCTAGGTTTCTATGGTCACTTAAAAGATAGCCACTGACCTAGCACATGCAAGACCCTAGGTTTTGTTCTCAGCTCTGGGGGGAAAAAAAGGCAAAGATAGCCACTGAATGCGTAGCACGGTCAGAGATGTCAGTGCTCCAGCTGATTCTGGGCCTTCAGTAAGCAAAATCTATGGTACATTTAAGTTTTATTCTGTTATTTCTTTTGTCTTTTTTTTTTTTTTTTTAAAGAGAAAGAGGGACAGAGAAAATGAGTTTTATTTATTTTTTATGTGGCTTTCGTTGCTTCATTACTTCATTGTATACGTGGTGCTGGGGTTCGAACTCAGGTCCTTGTGCATGCGGGGCAAGCGCCGTAACCACTGAGGTACCGCTCCAGCCCCCCGTTATTTCTTAAATCCTTCTAGTCTGAAGGCTGTTTCATTATTCCTTGGCACTATTTCATCTGGCCTATTGAAAAGAGATTGTATATTATATATATGCTTCATGATTTTTTAAAGTGTAAAGTACCCCAATAAAATTGAGCTACTGAATTTAGGAAATGGGAAAATTGGGAAGAAGTATGATGTAAAACATTCAGATGTCAACTTATGTTCTATGAAGTCTGCTTTTGAATTTTGAAATCTTATGCATAAATAAATCATTGCTGTGTAATTGTAGTTTTCAAAACTTTCAAGAAAAAATTTAAAAATCAGTTAAAATTTTTGTGGTGATATTCAAAAGGCAATAGACCTGTTATTCTCTGTGGGATTATCAGTGCTTTTATGATCAGTTCTCCCCTACTCCCCCATATTAGGGAGCTTTACCTTAAATATATGAACTAGCATATGTTTGGAACACATCCACACTTGTTAACAATTTAAGAAAGAAGTGATGAGACCTAAAATGGAAGCCTAATTATAATTTTTCCTCATTGCCAAATGAGTCAGTCATCTGTGACATAACAAATTATGAACTTTGCTTTATGACTAGGATCTGAATCACTTGGTGAAGTCTGGAAAGGTGCCACCAGGAACTTTGCTGGATTAAATTCAAGTTTCTATATTTTGGGGATTTACTCTTAGAAAGAAGATGTAGTCCCTCTTCTCAAGCTAGTGTTTATTAGAGAGGATGTGCTAACAAGCTAGTGTTTATTAGAGAGGATGTGCTAAATAACTGTGTTTTTTTAAAAAGGTAGAGACCAGACTATTACTGTAATGCCTCTGAAGTACTATTCAAGTTTAAGGAGACTGCATCTGGTTTTAAAGACTTTCTTTTTAAAGTTCCATGAAAGAAGTAGTATTTGAAATGGGCAATACAATCCAGGTTAAGAACATGATATTTTGAGCTAAACAGACTGCATAGTACCCTGTGTGACCTTGGATGTACTTAGTTTTCTCATAGGTAAGATGAAGATTATTTCTACTTTATTGAGTTACAAGGATAAATGAGATAATGTTTGATGTGATTAGGAAACTCTGTAGAACAGAGTAGGCATTTAACAAGTAGAAATTAATATTATTTATGTTAATAGTATTGGTAATGGGGTAGGCTTTATGAGGAAAGATTACAGGCAGAAAGGAACAGCTGGAGCCAAATCAAAAAGATATAAAGAGGAAGTGCGCCTTAGTCATAATCAGGAGGAGTGAGTAGGAAGCAGACCAGAATGTCACTTTATATAATATTGCTCAGGGCTTTGGGAGCCAGAGTGAAGTGTTTGGTCTTGATTTAATAAGTGATAGATTTCTGATGTTCTGAAATGGGGAAGTTGCATAATCACAACAATTTTTTAGGAACGTTTATTTAGTAAGAGTGATAAGAGTTTTCATGATAGAAAAGAATAGCGATAAAGATTAATGAGATAAAGCTACCATAATTATTAATATGTGCTAGGTGTCAGTACTAAGGAATTAACATACCTTCTCTCCCTTTGCCCTCACCACAACCTTATGAAATGAGTACTCTTTTCCCCCTGTTTCATAGCAAAGAAAACAAGCCTAAGATAATGCTGTCAGCAAGTGACATTTTGAGGATTCTAGTCCTCTAATTCTATTTCTATGTCTGGAAGACTAGTTTGAGGGCTATCATGGAGTTTTCAGGGTACATCCCTACGCCTTTGACTTTGCCAGTTTTGAAAAATAACCAAATGGCTAATTTTGTAGAATGTTGTAAAATACCAACCAAGGACTTTTCTTAAATGATCTACCTATTTATCCAAATAAGTTTTCTCAAATTGTGGATAGAACTTTGAAGCTATAATAGACATTTTTTTAGTCTAGTGATTTTCTTCATTTCACTTGATTTTTTTTTTTTTAAGAGAGAAACAATTTTATTTAGTTTTCACGTGGCCTTAGTTGCTCCAACACTTAGCTGTGTACGTGGTGCTGGGGTTTGAACCCTGGTCCTCGTGCTTGCCAGGCAAGCGCTGAAACCTCTGAGCCACTGCTCCAGCCCCTCACCTGATTCTTTTTGAATCTGCTCAGAGAAAAACCTATTTATCAAATTCTCTAAACTCATAAAACCCAGACTCGTTAAAATAATGGTACTTTTAAGAAAAATTATAAAAGTTAAAAGAAAAAAATGCCAGTTTCTGTTAAAAATCTGACTGTAAGAGCTACTATATATAAATGCTAGAATAAACTTTTTAGAAATTATATAGCTTACCCTCTTTATTTTAACAGGAAATTGAGGGCCAAGGTCATAGAACCAGCACTAATGAAATTTTCTTATGCAAGTCATAAACTTTGTGTGTATCTTACAAGATACAAGTATCTACCAGTAATTTGAATTGTGGTGCTCTTTTCCTAATTTATAGAAAATAGTTTAGTCAATGGATTTTCTTACCTTAAAATGTATTCATAAAAATTTTAAATGATGACTGCTTTAAATATTAATGAGATTATTAATAATAATCCATAATATTAGTCCATTAATTTGTTTTTTCTTACCTGTGAAATATTATGATTTCATGTTTTCCATTTTTACTAGTATAAATTTTCTTAAGTCCTATGTTATAATGATATATTGGTAGGATATTGATTATCATGTTTCTGCCCACTCATGAATTTTCTCTTTCTTATGATACTAAGATCTCTGAAAGTTATCTGCCAGGATCTTCACAAATTAAAAATGTGTTTCTCCCAAACATATAAGTAAATTGCTACTTTATGTAGCTGAAAGATGTAAAAATGTTTTCTTCTCTTGGGAACATCATACATTATTTGGATGTAGTAATCCAATTTAGTACTTAAATGTGTACTTTTAAAGATTAATTTACTTAAATTGACAGTTGTATTTATTTACTGTATAAAACATCATGTTTTGAAATATGTATATACTGTAAAATGGCTAAGTCAAGCTAATTAACATAAACAAGCATCATATACTTAGCCTTTTTGTGGTGAGAAAACTTCGGACCTACTCTCAGAGATTTTTGAGAATACTGTACATTGCTATTAAATATAGTCTTCATGTTATACAGAATAGATTTTTTAAATTTATTTGTCCTACCTGGACTTTCTATCCTTTGACGGTATCACTCATCACCACTTTATCCCACCATTCTTGATGACCATCATTCTGCTTTCTGCTGCTTTATCCAGCTTTTCTTCAATTCTGCCTATAAGTGAGATTCACAGAGTATTTGTCTTTACCTGGCTTATTTCATATAACATAATGTCTCCCAGGTTCATCTGTTGACACAAATGATAGGATTTTCTTTTCTGAAGCTGAATAGTAGTCTGTTATATATATTTTAGATACCTCCCACCCCAGAAATACTAGGTACTGCTTTGGGATGAAACCCGACTGTGGCAGGTAGTGCATCTTTGGAGACTTTTAAGTTGATTTATTAACTTTAATTTTATGATTTATTCTGTTTCTGTAATAAATTCCATGATTGAATGAAGTTGATGGCAACCTCCAGCAGTCAGCTGTTTCCATCCATGAGCAGATGCAGGAAGGACTAATATGCATAGCAAAGTCTTGCACTATCCTTTACACTCAGAATGAATAGTAATGAAAGCTTTTTAGATAAATCAGGTATTTTAAAATTGAGTCATTTAGGGCTGGAGTAGTGGCTCAGTGGTTATGTAGAGTTCAAACTCAGTACCACATGTGCAGTAAAGTGTCAGAGCAGTGAAAAACAGGCAAATAAATGAATAAAATTAATTCTCTCTTTCTCTCACTCTCACTATTCCTCTCTCTCTTAAATTTTTTTTTAAATTGAGTCATTTAAAACATAGAAGTGGAAACTGTCAACATATAGCAATCTTGTAGTAATTTATTTTCTTCTAAAGCCAAAAAAGTAAGGCAAATAATCTAACATCATTTAAATTCAGATTTTCATATGTAGTAAAATTTTGATATCTAGAGAAGATAGCATACTTGTTAAGGGAGGATCAGTAATTTATATTTGTGGCTCTGGAAATATATCATAGAAAAGACAGTTTCTTAGTGACCTAAGATATTCTAATGTCAAAATATTTCATCAGGACAGTGGATCTTTCAGAGTTCAAATAAAAATATTGTTACACTCTTTCCAAAGTGGAAAGCTCTTTTTTTTTCTTCATTTAAAAATTAAAAAAAAACAAACAAGGCTGGAGTGGTAGCTCAGTGGTTACAGTGCTTGCCTGGCATGCATGAGGACACAACGAAGTGTCAGAGCAACAAAAGCTACGTGAAAAACTAAATAAAATTGATTCTTTGTCTCTCTCTCTCTCTCTATTGCTGTCCCTCTCTCTAAAAATAAATAAGTAAGTAAATAAATAAAATAAAGGAAAGAGTTGGATTTCCCCAATACTTTTTATAATAGCATTAAATTAATAGGACTTGACATAATATTTTCTGGTGCCTTTAGCTTATGATTGTACATTTAAGGAATATTATATAAGGTGCTTGACTAAGGTTTGTTTTAGCCTTCGTTCTACCAGTTAATAAAACTTTTCATTTTACCTAGGACAGGTAAAATGTATCATCTTCAGCTTTTTTCTTCATTTGCGCCATGAGAAGGAGACTACCTCTCTAGGTTTCCAGAATTTTTGTACAAATCAAACTGAATAACTTGGAAAATCATTCTCAAAATTCAAAGCATTAATAACAAGTAGATAACAGTAGCACTGTTTTGTATAAGAATAGTGTAACTTTTCAGAGTGTAGGGTTATTTTAGTGCCAATACTGATAAAAGATCATCCAAAATCCCCCATATTGTGATTTAGAAAAAATTGTAGTAATTCTCGGTTGTCCAGAGCAATATGATCAAACATTGTGCACTATGGAAATATAGTAGACAGCAACCACATGTGACTACTGAGCTCTTGAAATAAATAGCTGGACTCTTCTCTTTCTGTTTAGGGACTGGCAAATGGGTGTTAATCAGCCATTGGCCACTGCACTAAACCATGTGAGGCTGCCATGTTCCCAAACAGGTTAATTAGCCCCTGATTTAGAATTGAAAATGTATTATATAGTAATTTCAGTAATTCTAGCTTTTGTATGATCAAAACTTATATTTTTTCATTTTTCTTTTTTTCTGATAACATTGCAGTTTGGACCAGAAAATCCCTTTCGAACACAGCAAATGGCTGCCCCTAGAAATATGCTTTCTGGCTATGCCGAACCAGCTCATATCAATGATTTCATGTTTGAACAGCAAAGAAGAACTTTTGCCACGTATGGTAAGGTTTTAATAAGACTTAAACAGTTTCAAATTTGGCATTATTGGAAGTGTGAGTTGTATGTCCAGTAATCCATTATTATAGCTTCTGGCTTTTAAAATTTATTAATCTAGAGTCTTTCAAATGAACTTCTTATCCATATCTATAATTACATAAATGGAAAGGTGAACTAACATTTTTAGTTGTCATTTTTAAATCCTCTGATTTTTGTGTACTGGAAATATTTTGTGATCTTAAAAACAGAATTTTTTTTTATTGTTGTTCTTGGTAATGAGCACTTTTTATTGAATGTCCATTATTATGTGCAGATTGTTATTAAAGTTGCTAAATGAAGGAATAATGTTAAGAAGTTACATTTTTTTTTTATCTTACACCTAGTTAACTTTACTCTGTTCTCAAATCTTTTCTCTGAAATGTTTTCTCTTGATCACTAAGGGATATCAGAAAATTGAATAATCACAAATTCATTGCATAAAAGTTATATCCTATCATTGGTAAGAATTGTGAGTTCTATGCATGGAAACTGGTTGCAAAAAAGATTGTTATATATGAGATCATGTTTCACCATGGCAAGGTTTTAGTTGACTTACAGTGGCCAAAAGTCATCATAAAATTATATACCACTAAAATCACCCAAAAGACTCCAATGACACAGCAGTCACTGGACCATCATTGCATTGTACCCATTGCTTATATAAGGGGTCCACATAAATCTAAAGTAACATGCAGCACATAAAAATCAACTCTATTGCATCACGAATTTATTGTATTTTAGCCAATACTAAAACATACTTTTTAAAAATATGCTTGTTTTCTTGGACTTCATAAGGAACTTAATCAATAATGTAGATAGCTTCAGTGTCATCAAAACAAAACTAAGGGTGGGGAGCCCATTTAAGTTTATACTGATACCTACTTTTCTTTTTACATTGCTTTATAGCAAGAATAAACATTTAAAACTATTCAGTTGGCTTTAGACTTGAGTTCAGAAATGGGCTTATTGAAAAAAAAAAGCCAGTGATTTTTGCCTCTCCTACTGGAGAGTAGTTAGCTGGGACAAATGTTGAACCAGTGAGTTTGACATTAAAAAAATGAATGTGAGGGGCTGGAGCGGTGGCTCAGCTGTTTCGGCGCTTGCCTGGCAAGCACGAGGACCCGGGTTCAAACCCCAGCACCACGTACACAACTGAGTGTTGGAGCAATGAAGGCCATGTGAAAAACTAAATAAAGTTGTTTCTCTCTTTCTCTGTCTCTCTCACTATCCCTCTCTCTTTAAAAAAAAAAAATGAATGTGAGAGTATAGTATATTAAAAGCAGTCTGGAATAGTGGGAATGGCCAGTTGTAAAATTAAGAGTATCATGGTCTATCTCCCTTGATAGATCTTAAAACTGAGAGCAGTTTGTTTGAACTTAATAAATGAAGCAACCTCAAGTTTAACAGTCTTTTTTTTTTTTTCTTTATTCGGAAGTAATGAGCAAGTACAGCTTCTGTTAGTCTAAGTCTTACAGTTTTACCATAGAAAGTCCTTACCTGACTTTAGATAGTGATTCCTAGGCCAGCTTCCTGTCTGCTTGTTTGTTTTTTCACTCTTATACATTGGGGTATAAGGCTTTCTGTTACTGTCCCTCATTTGTGAATTCCAGGGAGCACACCTTCCTTATATCTTTTTGAGTTGGTTTTTTGTTTTTTGTTTTTTTTTTTTGGTACCAGGGATTGAACCCAGGGGTGCTGAACTGCTAAGCCACACCCAGCCCCCTTTTTTAAATTTTCAGACAGGGTCTCACTAAGTTGCTTAGGGCCTTGCCTTACAAAGTTTCCGAGACTGGCTTTGAACTTGTGATCCTCCTACCTCAGCCTCCTGCGCCACTGGGATTACAGGCATGCACCACTGCACCTGGCTCTTCCTTAAATCTTGTACTACTGTTATGTATAAGACATTTTATGGAGATGGCACATGACTTCAGTTTTACCTAAGTCTCATATTTTTAACTCTGGGATATTACTGCCTGGATATAAAAGAAAAACATTGGTCCTACTTTTCTTTCCATTTTAAAATATTGCAACATTGTTATAATCTTATTAAATAACTTCTGAAAGATTTATATTCTCAATACATTTGTTTTTTAATTTATTTATTATTTATTTATTATTTATTAGATGATATAGAGTTACAATTGAGGGGGAAACATTATCAAATATTCCAGAACAAATGAATATCTACAATACATTTGGTTTATCATAGAGCCAGCCTGTAGAGTCTGTATCGGTGAGGACAGTCTCATTTACTACATCTCCTCGTTTACTTGCAGTGTCATTTGGTTTGTTTACGGTGTTTGTCCTGACATCTGAATCCTTCAATGGCATGTGTGAATTCTTTTGTCCTATTTTCCTCCCTTTTCTCCTGAGTTATGACCTGTTCCTTTGTTGGTCTTATTTGGGGCTTCTCAGTGAAGCTTTTTCCTATTCTAATTTCACTCAGAATTTTCTCTACATCGGTCTATGGAAGTAGAAAATAGAATTTTTTTTTTTTTAAGAGAGAAGGACAGTGAGAGAGCGAGAAGGAGACAGAGAGAATCAATTTTTATAGAGTTTTTCACATGGCTTTCATTGCTCCGACACTTGGTTGTGTACGTGGTGCTGGGGTTTGAACCCGTGTACTTGAGCATGCCAGGCAAGCACCGTAACCACCGAGCCATCGCTCCAGCCCTGGAAAATAGATTTAAATAAACATCTTTATAATCTGTCTCTCCATAATCAATATTAACATTAAGCTTTATCTTTACTATTAAAAACTATTAATACTTTAATATAATTTTTTAGGAGAGGGAGAGACAGAGAGAAAGAATCAATTTTATTTATTTTTCCATCTGGACTTTGTTTTTCTTTTTTTTATCTTTTTTTTCTTTTTTTCATTTTCCAATAAAATAATATATTTATATTCTGAAAATTAGATTTACCCCTTTGAACCCCTGCTGAGTACCCACCCTTTCCCAATACATCTCTACAAATGCCTTAAGTTATATGTCACTACACCTTTTCAGGGTTTAATACATGAGAGTTGACCACCTTTCGAAATGATTAGGGCTTAGCTCTAGCCTCCACAGATGAGTGAAGACATTCGATGCTTGGTTCTCTGGGTTATGCTGACTTCACTCAGCATGATTTCTTCCATAGCCATCCATTTACCTTCAAAGCCTGTAATATCATTGTTTCTAATTGCTGAGTAGAACTCCATGGTATATATGTACCACAGTTTTTGGATCCATTCATCCAGTAAGGGGCATCTGGGTTGTTTCCATAATTTTGCTATTGTAAATTGAGCTGCTATGAACATAGATTTCGCTGTGTCACTGTAATGTGCTGATTCTAAGCCCCCTGGAAAAATACCCAGTAGAGGAATAATTGGATCATGTGGTGGGTTCATCCCTAGTTTTTTGAGGATTCTCCACACAAAGTGGCTGTACCAGTCTGCAGTTCCATCAACAGTATGCTAGTGTACCCATCTCTCCACACCCCTCCAGGATCTATTATTGTATATTTTCTTCATTTTTGCCAATCTGACTGGTGTGAGGTGAAATCTTAATGTAGTTTTCATTTGCATTTCTCTGATTGCTAGTGATTTAGAGCACCTTCTCATGTATTCATTGGCTTGCTCGGTGTCCTCTGTTGAGAAGTTTCTATTTTGTTCTTTGGCCCATTTATCCAGTGGGTTATTTGTGTTTTTGAAGTTGAGATTTTTGAGGATTTTGTAGATTCTGGATATGAGACCCCTGTCAGAAGAATCACAGGCCATGATTCTCTCCAATTCTGTAGGAAATCTCTTGACTAATTTGATTATTTCCTTGGCAGTATAAAAGCTTTTTAGCTTTATGACATCCCAATCACTGACTTTTTTTTTACTTTACTTCCTTCACTTTAGGAGATATGCTGAGAAAGTCTTTGCCTACTCCCAAATGCTGAAGTGTTGGACCTAATTTGTCTTCTATCAGTTGCAAGGTAGCTGGTTTAATTCCTAGCTCCTTGATCTATTTTTATTTGATTTTCATGCAAGGTGAAAGATATGGATCTAATTTAAACTTTCTGAAAGTGGCTGACCAGTTTGTCCAGCACCATTTGTTAAATAAGCTGTCTCTTCTCCATGTAATATTTTGTCCCCCTTTGTCAAAAATCAGATGCTTAAAGATTTATGGATTTGTTTCAGGGTCTTCTATTCTATTCCATTGGTCTTCCTTCCTATCTTGATACCAGTACCATGCTGTCTTTATTACTATAGCTCTATAGTATAGTTTTAGATCCGGTATAGCAAAACCGCCTGGTTCTTCTTTCTTGCTTAGTAATGTTTTGGCTATTCTGGGTTTCTTATTGTTCCAATGAATTTGAAAATTGCCTTTTCTATATCTGTAAAGAATGACATATTGGTATCTTAATGGGGATCGCATTGAATCTATATAGTGCTTTTGGCAGAATGGCCATTTTTATTATATTGAGTCTGCCTAACCAAGCACATGGAACATCTTTCCTTCTTCTTATGTCATCTTGTATTTCATTCTTCAGTGTCCGATCATTTTCGTTGTAGAGATCTTTGTCTTCCCTTGTTAGATTAATTCCCAAGTATTTTATTCTTTTCAAGGATATTGTGAATGGGACTGATTTCCTAATTTCTTCCTCTGCCCTATTATTGTTAGGATATAAGAAAGCTATTGATTTATGGGTGTTGATTTTGTAGCCGGCCACTTTGCTAAATCTGTTTATAAGTTCAAGCAGTTTATTGGTGGAGTTTTTTTTGGATCTTCCAGATACAGGATCATATTATCAGCAAAAAGGGAGAGTTTGACTTCCTCTTTTCCTATTAATATCCCTTTGATTTCTTTCTCTTGCCTTATTGCTCCTGCTAGGGTCTCAAGAATGATATTAAATAAAAGTGGTGAGAGTGGACAGCCTTGTCTTGTTCCTGAGTTTAGTGGAAATGCTTTTAGCTTTTCTCCGTTTAGTATTATACTAGCCAAGGATTTAGCATATATAGCCTTTACATAGTTCAGAAGAGTTCCTTTTATTCCTATTTTCTCTATAGAGTTTTGAGCATAAAGGGTGCTGAATTTTATCAAAGGCCTTTTCTGCATCCATTGAGATGATCATATGGTTTTTGTCCTTGATTCTGTTTAAGTGGTGCATTATGTTAATTGTTTTGCGTATGTTTAACCAGTCCTGCATGCCTAGGATGAAGTCCACTTGATCATGATGGATTATCTTCTTGGTAAGTTTTTGAATTCGGTTTTCTAGAACTTTATTCAGGATTTTTGTGTCCAGGTTCATCAGGGATATTGGTCTGTAGTTTTCTTTTTTTGATGTGTCCTTGTTGGGTTTCGGTATCAGAGTTATGGTTGCTTCATAAGTGTTTGGGAGAGTTCCCTCCTTTTCAATTTCTTGAAATAATAAGGAGAGGTGTTAGTTCCTCCTCAGAAGTGTGGTAAAAATCAGCGAGGAAGCCATCAGGTCCTGGGCTTTTCTTTTTTGGTAGACTTTTAATTGCAATATGGATTTCAGTGCCTGTTATTTGGTTGTTTAGGAATTCAATATTGTCCTGTGTCAATTTAGGGATGTTGTGTGTGTCTAGAAATTTATCCATTTCTTCCATATTATCTAATTTGGAGGAGTATAGATTTTCAAAATATGATCTTATAATTTGTTGGATTTCCATGGGGTCAGTGGTGATCACTCCCTTTTCATTGGAGATTTTATTGATTTGCTTCATTTCCTTCCTTTTAGTGAGATTGGCTAGGGGTCTATCTTGTTTATTTTTTTAATGTACCAGCTGTTTGTTTCATTAGTTCTTTTTATTGTTTTTTTGTTCTCAATTTCATTGATTTCAGCTCTGATCTTGATTATTTCCTGTCTTCTGCTGGCTTTGGGGTTAGATTGTTCTTTCTTTTGAAGAGCTTTGAGATGTAGCATAAGCTTATTTATTTGGGATTTCTCTTCGTTTTTAATGTGGGCTCTCAGTGCTATAAATTTTCCCCTTAGGAATGTTTTCGTGCTGTCCCAGGGTTTCAATATGTTGTGTCTTCATTTTCATTCTCTTCCAAGAATTTTTGGATTTCTTCTCACATGTTTTCTTGGATCCTTTCTTCATTTAATAGGGTATTATTCAATCTCCATGAATATGTGTGTTTTCTGTTATGATTTTTACTGTTGATTGCTAGGGTCATGGCACTGTAGTCTGATAGGATACATGGAATAATATCTGCTTTTTATATTTGCTGTGGCCTTTGTTTTTCTGACACTTGATTGTGTATGTGGTGCTGAGGTTCAAAACTGGGTCCTCAAACATGCCAGGTAAACACTCCAACTGCTGAGCCACTGCTCCAGCCTCTCAAAATAATTTTAAAATAGTGCTATCATGGTTTAAGAATTCCTTATATCATTAAATTTTAAGTTGGTTCCAGTTTTCACTATTAAAAATATAATATATGTGTGTGTGTATATTTATAATACTGCAGTAAAATACCTTTTAAAATGTGACAGTAGATATTGTTGAAGCTAAAATTTTGTAGGTTTTTTTAATTATTGTTTTCTTAAATGAATTCCCAAAAGTAGTTCGAAGAATTCTCTTAATTCTACCACCACCATATATGAAAGTTCTATTTCTCCTTATTAAAGATGCATATTATGATTGTGTTTCCTTTGTTTATTTGATAATCAAAATACTCCCTATTCAAACTTGATTTTTCTGGACTACAAATGAGATTAAAGATTTTTTTCAATTATTCACAACCATTTCTTGGCAGATTGTTTACAGTATCTTTTCATTTACCTATCAAAATATGAGTATTGATAATCTTAAGGCTATAATAATGAAGTTAGTATTATTATAGAAATTTCAGATGCTACTACTAGAAGAAAGAAAGTAGACATGAACTCCATGGAAAAAGTGAAATGGAAAATAGGCTTCGAAAGATGGATGAGAACCTTTAAGAATTACAGTTCAGATATATTCATTTATTTGAGATGTAGAGTATTAGAAAATTATTTAGACTGAAATTCTGTAGGGTTAAAGTTAGAGCCCGTTCTATCACTGGCTGATTTATAGTAGAATATATAGCTAAATAAAGTCTCTTATTTGTAAAAGGAACTTAATTTTATTCACTAATCACGTGGAGTAGGAGGTAGTAGTGGGTCCAATACAAGTGGCAGTAAAAGATCTTTACCACAGAGAAAAGGAGGAAAGCTTAAGTTCCTTTAGTCAGAACAAGACTGTATGGCCAGATGAGTTAGGGATTGGTGCTTAAACAGAGACAAGAAAGAACAGAGACACTCTTCCCTTTCTTTCATTCTCTACCCCTCCAAACATACCATACAATGTCATTTATGTAGACATCTCCTTGCAAGATAGAATTTACATTCTAGATAAAGTTTTATGGTTGAGATGGGAATTTTTAGTTCGGGGTATGTTGGTCTGAATTTTATATAGGCCTTATAAAACTCTCATTTTTTAAAAAAAAATTCTCAAACAGAACACTATTCTGTACAAAGAGGTAAAAGCTTAAATAACTCATGGGATTTGAACCTGTGATTTCAGAGATTCAACTCCAAAGCTGCTTTTCTGCCATCAAGCTCTCTCCTCTGGCTAAGAACATATTTTAATGCTGAAAAAAAACTATATGCAAATGAACTAATAGCCAGGTGGTTGGTTCTATTCTAGCATATCACGAGGGTGAGTTGAGCACCTACGTCCTTAGCTTCTTTTTAAAGTATGTCTAAAGACAAATCTTTCTCTTCCCCAAAATTAGTTCCCGTTAATCTTTAACTGAAAAAATAAAATTGTTAACTGTATCCATTAGGATGTACCCTTTAAAAATGAATTAGTACTTTTTATGCATTTTGTGATTGTTCACATGGGTTGTAGGCCATGGACTGACTAATCAATGATCTAGCTCTCTTTTATGAATATGCTCGATTTTTATGAAACTGATTATATGAAACATTTATTAGCCTAGCACACTCAAGGGGGAAAAATTGATTTGAGTTAATTTAGGTAGGCTTTCTTTCCCTTAATTCCTCTAAACCACTGGAGGCCATATTCCTACATAGCTACACATGCAAAATAGTTGAAGTAGTATATTCATACACCACATATCCTTCCTATCTTCCCTTACCAAGGAAATAATGATTTATGAAAGAGAAATATATGATTGTAAAATTAGAGTGAAGACAGTCCTTAATGAGAATGGCATTTTCAAACTAATAGCTAGAATTTACTCTACTTCTTTTTTAATTTAACTTTATAATATTATAAACTATAATATCTATTACCAAAAAGGAAAAGGGAATAATTTCTAAACTTCTAACTGTATAATGCGCATGTATTTTAAGCTCTTAGGATATTTGAAACTGAAGTTGATTTCATGATAAGAAAGGCTCTTAGTAGTGTAATTGCTATTTATTAGATTCCTCTTCTTTTTTATTCTGCTGAAGTCACTCAGGGTCCAGCCTAAGATTAGGGTAATTGTGGTAAATAGAAATAGAACTTAGGAAAAAAGACTTGGTCTATAGTTAAAGAAAACATTTTTAATACCTGGGAAAGAAAATGTGAAATGGGTACATTTGAGTAATATAAAATGAATTGTAAATGGCAAAATAGAATCAGTAATTTGTAACTTTTTTTCTTTTCAGGTTATGCATTGGACCCTTCATTAGATAATCATCAAGTTTCTACTAAATATATTGGATCTGTAGAAGAAGCTGAAAAAAATCAAGGTAACTTAAATAATTAATATTTTATATTTATACATATATATATACTTTTAATTAGTGCCTTGCAGTAATTAGACAGTAGAAAAAATAGTATTTAGCTGTTTTTAAGTTGAGACAATAGAGTGATTCAGCTTAAGAGCAGTATAGTTTAAAACTATTATGGTTTAGAGCTTCCTTTTGTCACTTACTAGTTGGATAATATCCCCATAAGGAAGATAATTGTATGTATCACTTTGAGTTATTTTGAGTATTTGGCACATGCTAACCCTATACAAATCATTCAGTAAATTAGAATTAATGTATAGGTAATTTTGGCAGTTGGCTTCTCCACACTAATGTCAAGTTAAATTTTAACAGAAAAGTAAAGTTTCATTTTGCATGTCTATGAAGATTGTCTTTGAAAGGTTGCTTTGATGGCTTGAGTTTGACTATGTGTTTTAAATGTTTGTGCTCATATTCATCTTTTATAATAAGGCAAGGCATCATACTTGCTAAATGCAAACGTATCGTACTTGCTAAATACTATCTTGTCATAAAGCCCGTCAGACCATTGATTGGAATCCTATCTATAAAATGCAATGAAAAAAGAACATTCTAAAAACAAAAAGAGCATTCTAATTGCACAGGAATTCTACTTAGTAAGGATAGACCCTGTATAATCAAACTGCCTTCTGTATTTGAGTCAGATTTTTGTCAAAATAGAATTTAACATGCTGCTTTCATTGTAACACACAGCCTAAAGAAAACTGATTTGAATGACTGTGGATGGACTTTTTTTTCTTTTACTTCTGTAAACCACGTGTATATGTAGCTAGATTCTGGGTTAAGTTGTCACCATGATTCCCATAAACCTTTCTTTTTCCAATTTAATGATAATATACAGTATCCCACCTCCTACTGATCAGTTTAAAAAATCTCAGAATCATCCTCTGTCCTCATTTCTTTTTACTAAGGTTGATGTTAGAGATCAGGTTTAGATTGCAATCATATGAAAGAAGTACCAGATTCTTGCAAAACTTTGTTTAATTTATATTACAAGCAAAGTAAAAATAAGTTACTAAGTACTTACTGAAGTTTTAATTCAGTTTTATTTTCAAGTAACAAATTATAGTTTATTCTTGCTTTCGAAGATAGCTTTATTGTTATTTAGCAATATTATGTTGCTGAGCTGCTTTCAGGATTAGTAGAAATTCAGGGTTTTGATTTGTTTAAATGCTGCGTGCCATTGTAGGGTTGTGTATCTTTTTTTTTAATGTATCAAAATTTGCAAAATACAGCAGGATTAGAAGTTTCTTTCCTATGAAAATTCAATCCCTTCTCATGTGCCTTGAGATAGTATATGTGGCAGATTTACATGGCTTTTATTTTTGTTTTGGTCACTTGAACAATCACCTTTCTTTAACCATGTAAAATCATATATGTGCTGATATTTCTGAACAAAATGTACATACTTATCATCTGTTTTTGTTGTTAATATAGGTTTAACTGTATTTGAAACTGGTCAGAAGAAAACAGAAAAGAGGAAAAAGTTCAAAGAAAATGATGCTTCTAATATTGATGGTTTCTTGGGACCATGGGCAAAATATGTGGATGAAAAGGATGTAGCCAAACCTTCAGAAGTAAGCCTTGATGTTTTTCATTTCGAATTCCAGTGTATGCTGTGTCTCTACAAATCATATCTATATTAACAAATTTGAGAGTCTCTTAGAAAACCAAATGACTCATCAGAATTTATCTACCTTGTTGATTGAGCAAATATAATAAAATTTCTTTGGTTTGCTTTGCATTATTTTTATTTACCTTTTTTTCTGATTTGATATTCTCTTATCTAAACAGAATATTGAACAATTTTAAATAAAAATTGCCTTAATAATGCTCTTAAACTGTCATAGTAGCTGTTCTTTTGGTACTATGCGTTCAGATAGTAACTACAGAATCAGCTTTTCTCTCATACTAGAATTGATAATTGGGCTTTACTTTTTAATTTATTCAAAAATCTTAAATTTTATCTAATTTTAAAAACACTAGTGTGAAGTTGGTAAAGTGAAACTACAGAATTCCACTCTTCTTTCCCCCACCTCCATAATCCCCCGTATATATGAGCCAGGCATCACTATAGGTCTTAGAGTATATCTGTGGATAAGATCAAGAAAATTCTGGCCTTGTGCAGCTTATCTTCTAACTATTCTTTATGTCTTTGTAGCTTAATAATGTACACATGCTGCTATTTATATATTTTAGATGTCATCTCTTGACTTACTATGGATACAGATTTACTGCTCTCTCACTCCCTCCCCAGCTCATCTGAAAACAGTTGGTCACAGATCTATAGTAATTGCTTCTACCCTCATGACTATGTAAAAGCTGTTTATTGAAGAATAACATTGTGTACTAAAATTCAGTTTCCTTTCCTTTCTGGTACCAGATTTTCTAATTGCCTTGTCTTTTCACTTCAACAATTAGCATAACACGTTCATTTTGTTTCTAGGTATTCTGGAAGGATGAGCTTGCATGAAATGAGTTTTAAAATATCATCTAGTATCATTATGTTTATTGCCACTTTTGTAATCTGTATAAAAGATAATCAGTCTCTGCTTATGGAAGTGGAAGAGTTGAGATTATTCTACTGGGAAGCATACTTACAGCCATTGCTTCCCAAAAATGAATACCTCATCATAAAGAATTCATAACCAACATTGGACACGGTGAGGTTCTCAAATATTTGTTTTAAAGTTCACTCCTTCATTTCCATAGGAGGAGCAAAAAGAATTGGATGAAATCACAGCAAAAAGGCAGAAGAAAGGCAAACAAGAAGAAGAGAAACCTGGGGAGGAGAAGACAATCTTACATGGTAATGTACTTTCAAACTTCTTCATTTTTTGAGAAATTTTCATAGTTGGTCTGTTCTCTGTTCATATGATCCATGTTGCCCTTACTTTCAGCTGCTATAAAATCATGATATTAATAATAATTATGTTGAACAGTTTGTATCCCTAAGAAATCATGGCAGACTCTTGTACTAATAAAGGAGAAAAAGTAGCATGACTAATGATAGCCAGAGAAATATTTTGTTGGAGTGTTTGTGATTTAAAAAAAAGTAAAGAAGAAACTTACATGGTCCATTATCCTTTCCTAAGATAAAGTTGACTCTTTTCCTGTATTAATGGTTCCTTAAACATTTAATTGTTCATTTTTAACCCAGTTCAAATATTCAGGTATCTTCACAGTTTATAAGTGTCATTAAATGTAAATTGACTGGAGATTAAGACTCATTTTGACTTGTGGAAGAAAATGAATATTCACCCAAATGAATTATAAATGTTCTAGAACATACCTATTCATTAATAAATAGTTACATTTAGGAAATTACGTAGTGATTATGTGAAATTTTAAAGAACAATTCAGCTGCTTATTCTTTGTTTTTTAAGCGAGAGGGACAGTGAGAGAGAGGGAGACAGAGAGAATCAATTTTTATTTAGCTTTTCATGTGACTTTCGTTGCTCCGACACTTAGTTGTGTACGTGGTGCTGGGATTTGAATCCACGTACGCGCACATGATGGGCAACAGCCGGAACCACCGAGCCACCGCTCCAGCCCTAGTGCTGCTTATTCTGATGTACTTGTCACATCAGATGTTTAGATATGATGAGGCCATATTTGGTTTCTCAAGCTCCATTTTGTGTCCAAGGAATCTGTTTTGTACTGTGGTGCTTACAGTAGCAATAGCATACAGCATTTATTGAGTACCCACTTTGTGCCAGGCATGCTGCGAACTGCTTTCTATACATTATGCCATGTAAGTCACCCATATGACTTTTTTTTTTTTTTAAGGACAGTGAGAGACGGAATCAATTTTTTATTGAGTTTTTCACATGGCTTTCATTGCTCTGACACTTAGTTGTACGTGAGTGCTGGGGTTTGAACCCGTGTACTCGCGCATGCTGGGCAAGCACTGTAACCATCGAGCCACTGCTCCAGCCCCCAATATGACTTTTATTATAAAACTTTGAAGTGAAAGTGGGAAAGGAGGAATGGAAAGGAATCAGAAAGGCATAAAAGCAGAAAGCTAGAGGAAAGGATAGTTGATATTTTTTGTTTTGTTTAACTTCCTTCTTCGCCTGTTTTGCTTCTGATTTTTTACCAGTGACGCACAGGCAAGTGTCATTTTTCTTCCCTCGTTATAATTACACTGCAGTGAGGTTTTTGTTGTATGTCACTTAAAGTGTTATTACTGAGTGAAAGAAGTATAGGTGTTATTTAAAGGTGTAATATTCTTTGGATATTTAGGAATTCCAAAATACAGCTTCTAATTGTAAATGATAACAAGGATTTCAGGCAGCTAAATTTTAACCAACTTATGATCTTATCCAAGTCTTGATATGGCCAGTAACTCTATGAATGGATATTTATCATTGTAAGAATATCTCATGATGGTCATGATTATGACTTATATTTATTTATTGCTTTCTTTGCCTTCTTGTTTCAGTTAAAGAAATGTATGACTATCAAGGCAGGTCCTATCTTCACATACCTCAGGATGTTGGTGTCAACCTGCGATCAACTGTGCCGCCTGAAAAGTGTTATCTGCCCAAAAAACAAATTCATGTGTGGTCTGGACATACAAAGGTAAGCAAGATGGTTGTTACTATCTGCTGTAATGTTATAATAGTCAAGCCAAAGTAAAGGTTCAGTCATTGATATAGATCATTCAGTATTTCTGGTAAGAATGTAAGGAAATTAAGCTAAGACAGGGAAGTCAAGTCTAACTAGAGTTAGTTTTAGAGATATATACATATCAGCCTCAAGTGACAAATTAGTCTTGCAGTCCATCTGGATTGGCCATGACACAAGTGTCTATGGTTGGATGTCCTGTCTATTTGTTGTAACCCAGTCCTTTCCCTACAAGTTCCTGCCACATTCTGCTTCCTCTTGGACACTCAGTCAGTGGTAAAGCAGGTCTCCTGCTTAGCCTCTAATGTTGCCTTGGTTTGGGGGGTTATCATACTTCAGAGAGGACACACTCCATGGTTTATGATCCAAGGTATTATTTTAACTAACACAAAGACAAGGTACATGCAAACTTTTGGTGTTGATATTCTTTGCACAATTCTAGCTGTTAATGTCTAGCTCTTTGCAAAGAGCAAAGGGACTTCATAAAAGAAAGAAAAGAAGTGGGGGCATTAGCAATTTGATTGACTCAGGATTCCCTTGAGTGAGGAAGTCAGTATTATTAAAGGTTAAAAAAAATACCTTCAAAAGCTTAGTCTCAATAAGGCCTGCTCTTGGAATACTAATGAAGGTTATTCTGGGGCATAATGTTTGGAATGAGGAAAAATGGCAAATTAGGTTGCTTAAAGTGTGCTGTCTTTGTCTTGTGTTCAATTCTGGCCAATATTCAGAATGCTTCTGGTCGATAACTGTGCTACCTTTTTACAGGGTGTCAGTGCAGTCAGATTGTTCCCTCTGTCTGGTCATTTATTACTGTCTTGTTCCATGGATTGTAAAATTAAGGTAAGTTTTCAATAACAGTGACAGTACTGCAAAACTAGTGTTTTGGTTAAAACTGTTTGGTTAATTGTAAATAAAATTGGGTTTCTTAGGCAATTAGAGGCTAATTATTTTCTCTTAGGACCTGTAAATGCAGTTATTTATGAACAGCTTCCAAACTTGTACATTCAAATATAGCTGTCTGGTCCAATTGGCTAGACTCTTTTTAAAGCTTAGAAAACTGATTAGAATGTAAGTCAGTCAGTTTGGCATTGGGTACATAAACATTTAATCACTAATAATGCATTTTTATAGAGGTTTTGGATATGTAAATGAGTTCATTCCGCAGAACCATATGAGGTGGAGAGGACACATAGGAATACTGTTTTCAGAGAATAGACAGTGTAGTTCATGCTTTTTCTTCTGAATACTGGTAGACACCAAGTAGCAGAAATCCTCCCAGCCCTCACTCCCACTGGTTATTCTTAGGAAGCTCCGCTGTTACATTCTGCTCCATTATATAATATATGGTACAAAAACCTTAGTTGTCACATGTATAGCATTTTGATACAGAAGGGCTTTAAAAAATAGAGAAGCTGTATGAAAACGATAATCTAGACTAAAAGAACAGGCTCATAATTCTCATCATGTCTAAAGTTTCATATCAACTCAGATATGGGGAAAGCCTTGAAAAAAATTTTAAATCTGAGAAGATAAGTTCCTATGTTTTTTGGCTCTTTACTGTATCCATATCTTTACAATGGCAATAAATACCAGCCCTATAGTGCTTCTGTGGCTTGGAAAATTAAATCATTAAAGTTTTTTTTTCCTTTTTTAATAATTCATGAATATTAACAATATATAAAGGCAGCTTCTTTTGATGAGAAAACAACCATTTGGGTATTTGTCTCTAATAAAGACAATTTGTCTCAATTTGTCATTGAATCAGTTGTAGTAAAACCCTTACTTCCTTTAAACTTTATACAATCTATGTAAATTGCGATATGATCTTCTCTTTGACCAACTAAAAAAGCATAGACTTCAGTTAGGTTCACTTATATAATAAACACTTATTAGGCATCCTTTATGTGCAGGGGGCTAAGGATAAAAAAATAGTAAGGCACTGTCTCTGCCCCTAGGGTGATTATTTCATTATGATATAAATGCTCATTATAGAATCAGGCACAGGGTGCAGGGATTCTGATTTCAAAGAGAAGCACACCTCAGTAGAAAGGTTAAGTCAAAGGGAAGGAATAGAGTGTGTTTGAAAAGAGTGAACAGAATGAATCAGCATGGTGTGTGCTAAAAACTACAAGCTTTATGGTTGGCCAAGCATAAAATCTAAGAGACAAAGAATGATTACAGTCGTAGGCAAGGGATCAAGTCCCAGAAATCCTTGCCTTGCATGTTACGGGAACCGAGACTTTAATCCTGTTGGCACTGGGTGGCTAGGAAATGTTTTCTATTTTAGAACATTAGCAACATTGTCAAGGATTGGATTTGAGGCAGGCAAAAAAAAAAAAAAAAAGCTAGTTTTGAAGTTTTTGTATTTATCCATTTTGATATGGTGAAAATTATTAGACTGTTATTTTAGTCTAGATCATTATTTTCCCACTGCTTCTGTTATACTTGTTACTTCAGAAAAGCATTTTCAAAAAAGCTTTTCAGCATCAAAATGTTATATACATGGCAATTGTAATAACATTTAATTCATTTAAAAACAGTAGTATTACAAAATTAGAAACTTTTTATCATAGAAAATACCTAAAGTATAGAAAAGAGCAATAAGAAATGAAACCACCTGGATTAACTCCATCTGTAGTTAAGGTCTCTTGATATTTTGATGCAGATGTTTTACATCACTTTTGATGAATAGATCTTTAAAACTGTGGTTATGAAAACAGTGTGCGTGTGTGTGTGTGTGTGTGTGTGTGTGTGTGTGTGTGTTCTAAGTAATATAACACAAACTGGCGATGCTAAGCAGAATTTGATAATTAAATGCCCTATACACACACAGATGAACACATGCACAGCTGGTATGTGACTGTTGTTATTGATTAAAAAATATTATTAAATTTAATAACTCCAGGGCTGGGGGTGTAGCTCAGTGGTAGAGCATGTGCCTAGCATGTTTGAGGCCCTGGGCCCAGTTCCTAGCACCAGAAAGGAAACAAAATTTATATTTCCACCTATTTTTTTTTTCTCCAGCTGTGGGAGGTTTATGGTGACCGGCGCTGTCTGCGAACATTTATTGGTAATACTTCTTTTTTTCCTGGCTATAAATCTGTTTTGGGAACGAATTTTTAAAGTAAGAGAACATCAACAGTAATTTTACTACAGTGATGAAAAGCAGCATGTTCATAGACTTGAGCTGAGCCTGTTATATACATATCATAGGGTGATATGTATATAACATGCCATGTTAGAAGGAGAATTCGTCCCCATGTAGACAAAGAGAACTAGGAAGCAAGAGTAGCAGAAGCAAAAGTGGTATAAGAAAACACACTGTTTTAGGGGAACCACATATATAGCAGAATTCCCAGGGGGTAAGGGAGAGGCAAAAGTGCAGGTAAAGTAGTGGAAGGGGACTTTAAGTGTGGAGGACTGTGTGTGCCATTAATAGTTCAGACTCTAGCCTAATGGCAATAGGGAGCCATTAAACAGCTCTTTCAGGGAAATAGCATGGTTGGAAGTTTGCAAAAAAACACATAGCAATCTAGAGGATGCCTTCATTAGAGAAAGCCTAGAAGAAAGGAGATGAACCAAAGCAACAAATATAGAGAAGAAAGGAGCTATTAAGAATTTAAATCAATGGGATCTGGTAAAGGGATATGATAGATGAGAGGCAGGAATCTAGGGTGACTCCCAGGTGGCAGAGGAATGGTGGTACCATTCACCACGGGAGTGAATGTGAGAGATGATGAGGTTTTATACTCTTTGGATCACAGCTGCCTGTGGGATAGTGAGGCAAAAGCTAGATGTTGAACTTAGAAGAGGGAGGTTGAGAGTTGGCAGCTGAGGTATAAACAGGACAAGATCGAGAGAACTTGAAGAAGAGGACCAAAGGGAGGACAGCTGTGTGACAGACTGGTCTTCCTGGTTGACAAAGCTTTATTGTCTTTGTCATTTCATGTGAAAGCTTATTACTCTTTACAAATCCAACTGAATCACACTGAAATTCTGTGTAAGTCATGGTGGCTCTGTTTTTAGATTAAAGTGGGAGTCTGTTCTGCTGTGCTTTGTTAAGATTTTAGGAACTCTGCAAATAAATACCGTCCAAGGTACCCTGCAGCCTAAAGGAAGACTTATGGAAAAACTGAGCTGTGTCAGGGGAACAAAATGTCTCTGTCAGATATAGTAGGTTTGGTCTCCATCTGCCTCCCCTGCACTGGCAATCCATTTTCAGCAGAAAACTGAAATTTTCCTACGTAGGAAGATTATAGCAGCTCTGACTGGGACTCCTGCTGTAGAAAAGAATTCCTAATTGCTGTGGTGCATACTGCGTGACTGGAGTTCAGTAGTAGTCCAGGCTCGGGGATGCTGCATGTGGTTACGATTTGTGCCATATACATTTAGTACAATTGTGCGTGTCATAGTCATGGTGGGGGTGGTGAGAAACAGAAAAGTTTCAGCTTTTGTTTAGCCACCTTTTGTTTCTCTGTTAGCTTTAAAAAGAGTTGGTTAGTCTGGCAAGATTAATTTCCAACTAAAGCATAATCAGCACTTTAAAATTAATTTATTCTCAAAACACCATCTTAAAATAAGAACTATATCATTTTCAAATTGCTCATTCATCTCTGAGATTCTGAATCCTTCGCTGTGAAATTTGGTAATATGATCATAATTATCCAAGTAGACAGTTATCAAACAGGGGCTACGGTTCCCTGAACTTTAGGTTTAGGACACTTGTTTTCACTTCCAGCCTAGTAAGCAACCTGATAGTGAACAACCAAAATTTCATCATCATTTCTTTTCATTGGCAATAATCTGTTGATTATGTTTCCATAAATCTTGGCTAGTTATTCACCAGTTATCTGTACTGCATATCAAGAGATTGCCATGACAAATTTAAATAAAGAAGAAGAAAACTTTCTCTTGGTTCTTACCTAAATGTTGTGCATCAGAATCACCTGAGAAGCTTCTTGAAAGAAGAAAAATACCCACACTGCATAGCCACCACACATAAGGGTTTGTAAGTCAGGAGATGGGTCCAGTGATCTTCACTCACTGCTTTGGTTGGGTACCACTGTTTAATGCTGTGTTTATGAAGATAAAAATCTTGATCCCACAGCCATTTGTGTTGCCTGTTTTTAGGTCACAGTAAAGCTGTTAGGGACATCTGCTTCAATACTGCAGGAACACAATTCCTCAGCGCAGCCTATGACAGATATCTTAAACTCTGGGATACTGAGACAGGTAAGAGTACACTAATACTAGGACATCTTTATCATCTTAAGTTATATGAAACAGCATTTATATGAAACAGTATGATCTGACTCTGACAAAATATCTTTCCTTCTACCTGCTGAATATTCATATCATTGACTATCAGCTAATATCACAAAATACATTTGTAGAGTTAAAAATCAGCTATATAAGCAGCTCTTTCATTGTGAAACTTTTCTCCTACCCCATATAATTTATAAAGCAAACATATTGATGGATGAGCAAATCTGAACTATTCCCAAGATCATCTAATTGATCTTTTTGTCCTCCTGTGTTATCTAGTACAGTGCATTACATATAAGAGAAGCTCAAGAAATGTCTGATGAGCAGAATTAAATTTAATTGCTCAAATTGACTAAAACTCAGGTGTGAACTCCCATTGGCCAGTTGGTTTTACATATTTGCAGCCATATTAATTGTATCAGTATTTTGTGGCCAGTATAATTTCATACTATTTGAAAAACCATCTGTTATCTTATTGAGCTTTAATATAGTGTTTAACAACACTGTGCTAAGCATTCATATGCAGTATGTCATGCAATCTTTTTTTTTTTTAAGGAGAGAGAGAAAGAGAATCAATTTTATTTATTTTTTCATCTGGTTTTAGTTTTTCCAACACATAGTTGTGTATGTGGTGCTGAGGTTTGAACGTGAGTCCTTGTGCATGCCAGGCAAACGTCCTACCACTGAACTACCACTCCAGCCCCATGTTGTACAATCTTAATATATCTCTGTGCAGTGTGTACTACTATAACATAATAGATGAGGAACTGAGGCTTAAAGGTAACTTTCCAGGGTCACATAGCAAGTAAGTGGCACAGTTGGGTTCAAACCAGGATCTCTATAATGCCAAAGTTCACGTTCTTCACCTCTTTAGCAGTACATTATAGTCATCAGAAGAGCTTCAGAATCATTGATGCCTGGGTCCAGCCCTCAGAGGTCCTTATATGATTTTTCCAGGCTGTGAACTAGGAGCTGAGAGCTTCCCACTCTATAGACTTGCTTAAAAATCAAGGAATGACCTACATAAAGTATATGAAATGTGTAAATGTTCAGTGACTTTTTTTTTCTTCTTGGTAACTGTATCCGTGAACTTGTTTATAACTACTCAAAAGTCAAGATGTAGAATATTTCCAGCACTTGATGCGTTTCTTATGCCTCTTTCAATCTGTACACAATCCCAGTAACCACAGATTCATTTGACCTATTCTTGAATTTCTTATAGATTGAATCATATCATGATTTCTCTTCCTTATCTACCTCCTTTCACTCAGCATAGTATCTTGAGATTCACCCATGTAATTTTTTTTTATTGCTCAAACTATTCCATTATATAAATACAATTGTCTGTTCAATAATTGATGGCGCAGGCACACTTTTTTTAAAAATATGAGATATATTTTTCATCCCAAATATTTGAAATTGGTAAACACAGATTTTTTTTTTTTAAATCAGTGCAAATTAATCCAATTACTTGAATTAACTTTGCCTCTTCCATGATCCTGGCCGACAAATCAGTCTTTTTGGTCAAGATCTGACTCTCTTGCACAGACACACTTTTGAAAAATTATTTGTAATCATTAAAACTCTGTATAAAGGGGCCAAAGATGTAGCTCAGTGGTAGAGCACTTGCCTAGCCTGCCTGAGGCCCTGGGTTCAAACCCCAGTTCAGCATTAAAAAAAAAAAAAATTGTGAAAAGAATCTAGTTCATAGCAGAGTAAGCAAGCTGCCTTTCCTCAAAATTTATTAGCAAATGACCACTAACTCTTAATGCTAATGTCATCCTTAAGTGATCAAATTTGTTTTTTTATTTAATATGAATCTTTGCTTTTAGGACAGTGTATATCAAGATTTACAAACCGAAAAGTACCCTATTGTGTCAAATTCAATCCTGATGAAGATAAGCAAAATCTGTTTGTGGCTGGGATGTCTGATAAAAAGATTGTACAAGTAAGTCTTTTTTCAGTATTTTTATTGAGCTTTCCGAGCTTTATGTCCTATCAAGGAATGGAATACCAGAGTGTTAACGCATTTAATGTTTGCTACTTTTAGGGACTGCTGATGTTCTAGTAGCACCTCCTAGTAGAAAACAACTTATAAAAATATGATGTTAGAGATCTTTTTTCCTCTCTGTTTTCCAGAGTTATACCTCTGTCTTTACCTTTGCTCTTGTTTGCTGTACAGTGGGACATTCGAAGTGGAGAAATTGTGCAGGAATATGATCGGCATTTGGGAGCTGTCAACACCATCGTTTTTGTTGATGAGAATAGGAGATTTGTGAGCACATCTGATGATAAGAGCCTAAGAGTTTGGGAATGGTGAGTTTCCATCAGAAAATCTGCTTTAGCCATGCATGTTGGCACATGGGACCCTGTCTCAGAATAAAATTAAAAAAGGACTGAGGATGTAACAGTGCTTATGTAACACACACACGGCCCCAGGTTCCACCCCCAGGACTGGGGAAAAAACAAACAAAAATAAATAAATAAATAAAATCAACTGCATTATATAAAATGAGCAATTTAAAAATGGGTACCCAAAGACAATTTCTGATAATGTGTAATCATTTTCACAGTTGTGATCCTAGCTTGCCAGTCAGTTTTTAAACTACTGAAATTTGAAAATAAGCTCTAAACAGGCTACCTTCACAATCTTTGGGGAATCTTTCCAATGGATATTTATCTTAAGTGCTTATCTTATAATGATGATAGACATTATATTGTGCTATCTTACATTCTTCATTAGTTTTCTTATTCATCTTTGCAAAGCAACTGGCTGGCAAGAAGTTGGGGCCACAAATTTATAGACTATATTGGTTATACAGGAATTGATCATAACATCCTTGCCTTAGAACAAACCCAAAGAAAATACTGATTATCTCTCAGTTTTCTTAAATGTCTACTTTATGACTATTCAGTACTGAAAGTTGCCCTGTATAAATGTTTAGATTGTAGAATATAATCAGAATATATTGGTTAATTTTGCTTTCCTAGAGGAAAAAAAATAATTATTCTAAAGTTCAAAAATACTAAAGGTAGTTTCATTGACTATCATCAATCATGTTTTATAATTTAGTTGCAAAGAAATACATGATAATCTTTTGGTTAAAATGAATGGGTACATGAAACCCAGCTTGTTTTTGTAGTCAGATATGAAGCATAATTTAACTGTGATTACAGCCTTGCAAGGACTAGAAAGTGTCTTTCCACCCCCAGAAGTTGTTACACTTTAAAGAGTGGGAACCCTTGAACTGCAGCCCATGATTTCCTTCTCAGACTGAATCCCTCTGGAAAGCTGATCAGGCCCTAAACATTGTCAGGCAATTTGGGTAATTAATGAATTAACATAATTTAACTACAGTTTCTCCCTACTCACCATCAGTACCACAACCCCTCCAGGTTCCTCCAAGCTAGTAAAGTCAACTGTATTCGTAGTCACATACAGCATCACCCTAAGGTCCATAGCTTAAGACTGCCTCATAATTAAGATTTTTCTTCAGAAATGATGTTTCTTGTGGAGAATCTGATACAGACACCAAGTTCTGTGTTTGTTTGTTTTGAGAAAAAAATAAATTTTGTTGCTTTGCTAGCAAAGGAGAAACACGGGGTACCCCTATTCCAGAGGCTGTGATTCTGCCCATCAAGAGGAACCAGGGATTTTTAAGGAGGTGATACAAAAGGAATCCTTTTTCCCAGGATTAGGAAGGGAAAATCAGGGAGGGAAGATTAGGAAGGAGGGATCAGGGAGGAGAAGACCAAAGAGAAGATGATCAGGGAGGAGAGATGAGGAAGAGAAAGAAACAAGTCCCTTTTAAAATTAAGTCATAGCGGTAAGAGCAGCAAGGTCTACATTCAAATCGGAAAGTGGACCACTGTTACATTTCCCCACTGTCAATTTCTACATTCCATTTCTGTGGAAACATGATGGATAACATCTCCAAGCTGCTTCCTGCTGAAAGAAGAAATAGGGGGAGATGACCCAAAGTCCCTGTTCTCTGTCAGGTATGGCATGAACAGTTGAGGGTGTTCAGCATCAGGACAGTCCAGAGGTCCATGGTGGCAGTTGGCAGGTGACTGGAAAAAGCATACATAGGACAGGGATCATGCTACGACAACAATAAACAAAACAGCAAAATATTACTTTTTTGTAAACAGCACAAAAACAATTAGTATTTCAACCAGTCTCTGAAAACCATGAAGACTAACTCATTAAACCTTAAGGTAGGATTCAACATACCATTTGGACCCCAAGTTTTACATAAGCTATCTTATATAATTTACACAATACCTTTCTTAAATATAAAATATATTACGTTTTGTTTTATATATATTAATTTGTTTATACTTCAACATTCAGACGTTTCTGCCTTCCGATGACATTTCAGCTCCTTTTTTTTGGTACTAGGGATAGTAAACCCAGGGGCACTTTACCACTGAAACACATCCCCATCCATTTTTGGCAAGGTCTTAATAAATTGCTGAGGCTGGCTTTGAACTTTCAGTCCTCCTGCCTCAGCCTCCTAAGCTGCTGGGATTACAGTCGTGCACCACCACACCCAGCTTCAGCTTTCCTTTTAAACGTAGAGTGGTGTAAAAGAAATTGGCAAGTAAAGCTTTTTATCCCGCTCTCTGATTTTAAGAAATACTGCAAAAAGTCATGATACTGTTTGGTTGCAAATGATGACATCTAGGGGCTGGAGCTGTGGCTCAGTGGTAGAACACTTGCCTGGTATGTGCAAGGACCCGGGTTCAAACCCCAGTACCACATGCACAACTATGTGTTGGAAAAACAAAAACCAGATGGAAATCTAAATAAAATTCATTCTCTCTTTAAAAAAAAAAAGATGGATTATCCTTTAGATTTCCAGTTAATCTTTACTTAATATCAGAAGTCATCATTGTTGTAATCATTAATGATTACATAATGATTACATAATGATAAATTTATGGAACCCTTTTTATACCAGTCACTATGCTAAGTGTTGTACCTGAACTCTGATTTAATGTACATTTGTTATTCCGTTTTCTATATAAGGAAACTGAAACAGGTTAATTGATTATCCTAATGTTATATAAGACAGAAACAAGCCAGGATTCAAACTCAGGTCAAACTGATCCCAAAACTCAAGTTTGTAATGTATGGCTGGATAGTTAGATGAGTGAAGGGACTGGTAGGAAGATGGTAACTTGCATCTGGTTTGATTAGTGAGAGAGCAATAAATGTGAGGACCAAAAGCAAACAGGAAGCAAACCCAGCTCAGGAGGATCCCCAGAAGTTTTACAGACACCACTGAGAATAATTACTAGTGATGCTGGTGGCTTGCATAGGAGAAAGTGAGGTGATCCCAGCTGCAGGAAAATTAACAGCACTTGGGCCTTCAGACAAACGATGTTCACCAAATTTCCCATTTCCTGCTTAGAGTAGCATAATGAGACAAGAAAACAAACCAAAGAAAACTTGGCTTTCTTAAATAGTGCAATCCAAACTAAGACTTTTATATAGTTCTGAAGGAGAATTAGAGGTTATATTTAATATTCAGCAGCTGTGGCATTTTAACTGGCTAAATGCATTAAATGTCATAGACATATTTTCTCCTAAAGGTGATTATTTTATAAAATATATATATTTTTTATTTTAATTTTTTTAAATTTTTTTTATTTTTGAACAACCATACAAGTTTTTAACAAAATAATATAAAATGTGTATAGATTCTGGATATTACAGTTACCCCCAGGAGTGCCTTCCCCAATTACCCACCCTTATCCCTCCCTTCCCCCTCCCACAGTATCTCTAAAAAAGGATTATGTTGTATAGCATTACATCTTAACTGGATTTAACACATGATAATAGACCAACTTTCTCACTGGCCAGGGTCTAGTCCCCACCTCCACAGATGAGTGGAGGCAATCGACCGTTAGTTCTCTGGGTTAAGCTGATTTTACTCAGCATAATTTCTTCCATAGCCATCCATTTACCTTCGAAGGCTGCAATATCATTGTTTCAATTGCTTTGTAAAATTCCATGGTATAAATGTACCACAGTTTTTGGATCCATTCATCCAGTGAGGGACATCTGGGTTGTTTCCATAGTCTAGCAATAGTAAATTGAGCTGCTGTGAACATAGATATTGCTGTGTCACTATAATGTGCTGATTCTAAATCCCCTCTGGAGACAGCTGAGATCACAAGTTGATAAAATATTTTTAAAACTGAATTTTTCAGAGATTGATAAACACTACTCTTTTATTTTTAAAATTTCATAAGCTTTTGTTAGTTTTTTTATGAATACATTTCCAAACTAAAGATTATTTGAGGATGGGTTAGTGTTGTGTTTATTAAATTTAGCCATGCCTAGCAGAAATTTTTACTAGAAGTAATGAAGTCCACAGAGGAGTTCATATTCAATTGTTGTTCTGTATTTTGTTGTACCAAGATTCCTTGAAATAAAGGTCCATTTGGATTTTTTGTTTAGACTAAAACATTGATTAATATGAATCTGAAATATGATCAGTTTAATTTAGAAAATGCTTTTATGTTTCAATGCATATCATAATATTATTAGCCACTAATAATAATATAAGGAGGGAAAGAAATCTTTTTTTTCAACCAAGGCTTTTTTTTTTTAAAAATAGATGTCAGATCTCACTGCTGCCTTAGAGGTGTAAGGTTTGGTGATCTGACAATTTATTCCCTTGGTTACACCTGGAATTTTTTTCCTCTAACCAAGATTTGAATAGAAGTTTTCTCTAATCATTTGTTCCTTCTTTTGGATGGTTGTGTAAATAGAGAAAATTCTTACATGAAGCAAAGAATTATAATTGTTGTTGTTGTTGTTATTAGCAGTATTATTTTCTAATTAAAGTATTGCAGCTTGAATCATAGCTTGAACAATTTCATAGCTTAAATGAAATTGTTCCTTCGTATTTTGTTGTTCATCAGATTACATTTCCTAGACATTACTCTGTAAAAAACATTTTTAGTCTCATGACAAGCAACAGGATCAAAACTCCTTTCAGAATTATTAAATAATTTTTTTCATGGAGAATATTAAAAATGAAAAGGTTAGAACTTTTGTTTTATCCTTTACATGAGTTTTTTTGTTTTGTTTGGTGGGATTTGTTTTGTTCTGTTTTGGTACTTTTGTTAATTTAATGCAACTTCATTCTTCTCTGGGCACTAAAAATTTTGCGTCCTCAGTGTTTCTGGAAAGATTCCCTTAGTTCAGGGCTGTGGCATCTTTTTTTTTTTTCTTTTTTAATTGGTTCTCTTTTAGGAATACATGATATAAGATTATACAGTGACATAATTATAAAAGCATGGGGTTTAACACTAATGCTTTTTCTCCTGTCCCATACACTTTTGAAGTGCTCTACATGTGAACTGGATAGCCTAGGTATCCAGTACTTAATCTCTCTCACCTTGGTCATTACTTCTGTATGGAGTAGACCAGCTCACAGATCCCTGTAGCTCTGCCTGCCGTCCATTTGCACTGCTGAGGTAAAATAACATCCCTGTAGGTTTGCTCAGACCTCTTGTTTCCACCCACCATGGTACATTTTAAGATGAATTATTAAAGATCTTTTAACAACAGTTTTATTTAACATTAAGGTCAAAGTTGAAATCTCAGAGTTTGAAAATAAAATTGGTACTATTATCATTTTCATAGAAAGTCATTTATCAGTAAAAGCTTTAATAAGCAATACAGTGTCATTTTGTGATTTTCCTTCCTCTGGGAAATTTAAGAAAAGTTTTAATAATTATATAATTTCAAGAGTTTGCCTCTGTCCTTCATTTCATAGATAATTCTCTTAAAGGTTTTCTTTTTTAACTTGTTTTGATATGCTATTTTTAAAATTTTAGGGATATTCCTGTGGATTTCAAATATATAGCAGAACCCAGTATGCACTCAATGCCTGCGGTTACTTTGTCTCCAAATGGTAAGTTGGTACCTAGAATGTGTTCTTCAGTGATTCGTAAGAACTTTGGCCATTCCCTTCTAGGGGAAGTTTGTTGTAGGGTCTAACTTGTATAAGGAAATCTTTTCAATATTACAAATAATTAATGGTTTTCATGTATGGATCACCTCACTCAGTCTTCCTGTTGTGAGAAAATAAACGCTTTATGGGTAACATTGACTGACCATCTAGAACTTTCTATCTGGACATCAGGGTTTATTTTTTGTTTTGTTTTTATAAATTCTCCTTCCAATAGAATCAGTTTCAATAAATCATTTAATAAGCTCCTTTCTTTGAAGGGGACAGGGAATTTTGGTCTGAGTTTCTATAATAAGAAAACATTAGCAGTTTATGAAGATTTTTTCAATTAAAAATTTTAAAAAGATAATTAATTCTATTTCCTATTAAATAATCCATTGGCTTTTGAGTACAAGATAATTTGTGCTGTAGACCTACTGAAAACATTGATATAACTATAGCTCTCCATGAGGATGTTAAAAGTAGAGGGTCTGAGGTTTAGGGAACGTCATCTGTGAAGCCACAGTTAACTCACATTGCCACTGTAAGTGTAGAACAAGGACAAGGAGGCAAGGAAGAGTCTGTTCCTCCAGGAGACATCTGCCACAGAGTGAGGACAGTTATTAAGAGCACTATCACTCTTCTGAGAAGAGCAGCTTTAACTGGATCCTACTTTGTCACCGTGCATCTTTATTTCATGTAATGCTTTTAAGGTACCTATTACAGATTCTGTGCCCGTCTTGAACAAGGCCAGTGTTAGGACTTTTTTCAGTAATGTTTATATATATATAAGACACAAGTAAATAGTGCAGTTTAGGGTTTAAGGGCTTTGATAAATCTTAAGTACATAAAAGCACTTTAAAAAATAATCAATGTAGTTTTGCTAATCATTTTTGGTACTGTTTTATTTGATACTTAGAGATTTTCTCACCAGTTAATCTCTCTTTATTTCATAGTTACCAGAGATGTTACTTTTTTCCCCTTAGTTCTGTTATCTGTACCAACTAGAAATAAATTTTACTTCATAAATTTTAATTTAGTTCTGTTAACACTAAGCTTGGAATTTCTGTATTTCCTTTTATTTGAAGAGTACTAAATAGGATTATAGAAGCAGAATTCAGTACTTTATATATAAATAATCCTTGCCAATGATATATTTGTCATACTTAATGGCATGATAAGTTTACTTTCTAGTATAATAAAATGGTTGGGAGCAAAAGAATAATAATGACAACAAACACTGAAAACACAATTTCTATTTTTTTTATCATTTTCTGAAATATTTCATTTATTGGATTTACAGGGAAATGGCTAGCATGCCAATCAATGGATAACCAAATCTTAATTTTTGGAGCACAGAACAGATTCAGATTAAATAAGAAAAAAATTTTTAAGGGCCATATGGTAGCAGGCTATGCTTGTCAAGTGGACTTTTCACCAGACATGAGGTAAGTTTAAATCTTCTAATCTGTTTGTTATATGTTCAGATATATGATCTGATAAAAACTAATGTGCAATTAACAACACTTCACAAACCACTTTAACATATTTAATTGTATGAGAACTTTGTGACCTATCAAAATGCCCGATGAAAAGGCAAGAACAAGTTAGGAAAATTGTATTTGCTTTATGTTTTTCTGCAGTACATATCCTTGTATATTTAGGCCTGTGCCCTTGAAGCACCTGTAAATCCATTTGTATCAATAATGCCTTATTTTCTCTTCACTTTTCTAAGCAAAGCTATGAGTGTTATAATTACTATATTGCTGTGATTGAGTGAACTAATTTTGATTACAGTGTTGGAGGTAACGAGTTTACTACAACTTGTCTGTGCTAAAAACTGAAATTCAGTTTTTGAATATTTCTAGGTCACACTTGATTTGTGAAGCCTGCAGTCTTGCTAAGAGTAAAATTCCACATTCTTTCTCCCATTCTTAGTTAAAATAGGTAGAGGTAATTCAGAAATCCCTTTAATTGATACCTTAGCTTCCTACCTTTGATGCAGTCTCAGATTTATTCAAAGGATATTGAAGACAAAAAGTAATTTTGAAGGTGGTAAAGTTGCCTTTGGCAGAATGTGTCTAATATAGTCACTGGCTACATGTGAAATTGATATTTCTACACTGTTCTGACTTGTCCAGAGACTGACTGTGATATATCATTCATTATGGCTCCTGGGATTCCTAGTGTTCCCAGTTTAAAACAATTTTCTGCTCTTTGATTGGGTAGCTCAATGGGGAGGCATTTTTGTACACGTTCTAATTGTAGACTGCTTCACACTATACCTTGTTATTGAGTTTTGTATATTTGCATTGACTTTTATGTTAAAGTGAAAAAATGAGATCTGCTTCTTTTCTTCAAACACTTTATCAATTGAAGGTATTTGAATAATAATTTTGAATATTTCTTCCTATTGCAGCTATGTGATTTCAGGAGATGGAAATGGAAAATTAAACATTTGGGACTGGAAGACCACAAAACTCTATAGCCGATTTAAAGCTCATGATAAAGTGTGTATAGGTGCGGTGTGGCATCCTCATGAAACATCTAAGGTCATCACCTGTGGTTGGGATGGTCTCATTAAATTGTGGGATTAATGGAATTAGTCCTGAAACTATCTAGGATCGTTTTTGATCCAGGGTTATATTTAACTATATTTAATTATTAAATGTGTTGGATGACAACTTGATTTATACATAATGTTTTCCTTATGAAGTTGACCCTTTGTTTAAAAAAAAAGCTTTGTAAATTTGCCTCATATAATTTCATCGGCAACTTCATTTTGTTCTTTATAGATATTATTTATACAAAGAATGACCATTGACTTTCTATTTGATGAGTAGTTGCTGTTGGCAAGCAGTTGGGGTTTGTCCCTATGACATTACTGAAAAGATCTGAGGTCAAGAAAGAATCCCTAGTGGTTTTGGAATCCTAGGGGAAATGATGTAATTAATGACTCAAAAAGATACCATATAATTACCTATTCAACCCAAAGGGCAGTAAAGACCAGGGATGATATAATTTAATGTATGTCTAGAAGAAGGATAAAACCACCCACAATTATTTTTCCCATTATTTTCAGTGTGTCAAGTTCTAATCTTTTGGCTTCATGAGTTCCACTATTTTTTATGACATATGTTGCGTATCTTTAGTTGTAAGTCACTAATCTTTGACTACAGCATTCCTGATATTTAAACAATGTAAAATAAACTTCAGTCCAGAATTCTTTCCTCAACTTTCTTCCTGATCAGTACAGAGCTACTATAAGCAGAGAGTTACCTTATTTCTAAAGATAGAACTTAAAAGAACACCAAGGCTTTGAATTTTATTACTATCCACTGAATTTTATTACTATTCAGTCAGGACCTGGCTACACTTCCAGAAATCAGATCTCCTAAAGTCATTGTTTCACTAATGTTACTACTAAAATACTCCTCCTAGAAGTTAGTATGGGAGGCCATATCCAAAATGTCAATTTGTAATTTCTTCAAAGAAAATTACAGAGAAATTTGTAATTTCTTTGATGTCTTCAAAGAAGTATTTTGTCTTTAAAATTGTTCTGATTTTGCTTGTGAATACGTACAACTTAAGATTAGAAACTACTTATTTCAAAAAAATAAGTTTGTCTAAAATAAACTTATCTCAAAAAATAATGCTATAAGAAGATGTCTAGTCTTCACCAGTTTGAGAATTAGTGGCCATGGTAAAAAAAAAATTTTTTTTTTTAAAACTTTAGATTATGAAATCAAGGTAGCCTCTCAAATATAGTAGCTCATAGCACTTTAGTTTGACAAGTCATTTCTCTTGTTTTATTATTAGTCTTTACCAGATGGGTTTATAGCCGCTCAGCGTACTGACTCCAAGAGCAAAATCATGTTGAATGTTGATAACCTAAGCGCATTAAGCTCGAGTCGTGTGCTATCACAGCAGTGCATGCTCCTTGCCCTTAGAGAGCTTCTATTTTTAAAATTTAATTTTTTAAAATATGACCAGGCCCAGTAGCCACATACAAATAGATTTCAAAGAAAAATAGAAAAAGAATTGAAGTGGAGGAGATATATTTTTTGATAAACAGGCACACAACGAAATAGAAGCACACTGCCTAGATGCTGCCATTTTATCTGCCAAGGAAGGGTGGCAGACAAGGGGAAAGAATTCAGACAAGACCTTAGTCCCAATCACTGATTTAACAAATGTGAATTACTGAATTGTGAAGGGACAAAAAGAATTCCTACATTTAAATTGTTGTTCAACACCACTATTGTATATGTTACAAATCATAATTTCTAAATCTGGATTTATTTTATTGTTTTTTGACTGTTTCTAAACTAAGTCACTGTATATAAAAGTTTTCTCTTTTTTGAAAAGATCTTATTTTTGAATAAAGTGTTTTTTATAGAAAGTATTGTTGATATGTTCATTGTTTCCTTTAAGGCTTAATTAAGTCTGTTGTGACACCAGATGAAACCATTTGCAGACTTATACGTGTCATGTGGAAAAACATGTTGGTTTAGAGGTGGAAGATGGTTTAGAGATGGTAATAAGTATACTTACTAATGAATTTATTTTAATTAAATGACAAAATTACAAGGCCAATACCCTCAAAGAATTTAGTGGTGTACTAGGTCATGTTTACATCAATTTTTAAATACACAAGCAAGTAGGGGTCTTTTCTGGCATTAAAAAAAGTCTATAGATCATTTTGTCACACCAGGATAGATTTCCTTCCTAAAAGTTAGAATAAAAGTGATGATTTAGTAAAAGATTTAATTGAGTGAATATTCAAATATTGAAGCACAAGCTGGGAATGTTTTATGTTAAATAAGGAGCCAATTCTAAGATAAAGAACTGTGAGTACATCAAACAGGCTCATTTCTAAGTAGAAACATAAAGTGGATCTTCAAGTGTTTCTATTTAGAAATGAGCCCCATCGTGGGGCTGGCTGGTATCCGTAGCATGTCTATAAATTAAAACCTAAAAGAAAACATTGGCAGCGAAATATCAAACCCTTGAATGTCAGCCATGAAGATCACACATCAACAAATTAACAGAGGCTGTCCTTGTGGACTGGGTCCTCTTCGTCCAAATCACCTAGGGATTATGTTACTTACCCAGATATAGAATTCAGAAGAAAGCAACGCACAGTTGCAGGAGTCATAATGAATTCAGCTATGGGGTGAAGTGGCATCCATGTCGTAGTATCCATCAGTAGTCTCAAATGTGGGTCTCAATGTGAAACCTGGCTAACACTGATGCCATATTTCATCAGAGATGTATAATTTTTACATTTTCACATTTTAATAGGACTATGGTTAGAATCAAGGATGTATCATTTTTTAATTGGCAGTACTCATTTCTAGTGAATCAAATAATTGATTAAATACAGTATAAACAAACAAGAACTAAGGGTCATGAGAGGAAGAAAAATCCAATGGTAGAAGCTATCATAGCACTTGATTCAAAACTCATGTTATGAAATGTTTGTTTGAACTATGGATAAATAAATGAACAAAAGATTATAAATAAAAATTAGATGATTGATAGGTAAAGACAGATGAACATACACATATATGAAATCCCGAAGAACCTTTTTTAAAATGCACAATTCTTGTTTCCAATGCAGACCTCCCAAATCAAAGTTAAAATTTTTGGCAAAATTCCCAAATGATTATTTAGCAAGATTGCACTAAGGATGAGAACCACCTGAAGCAAAGTCCCAAATTTAACTTGGACATCTAAAAACCTAAACTATTTGAAATACATGAAGTCAAAGCGAAATTTAGCTATTCAAAAATAAATGTTTGTGTTTATGTGCATGCTATACCTTCTGTATATATAGTCACTTCAATAATCGTTGAAACAGTTTTGTAAACCTAAACACTACAATTTTACCTGGAGCTTAAGGAAATAGAAATCACTGAGAGCCAGAGCCCTTGTAATGGCTTTATACTTAATGACAGTAAAAGAGGTGACCCCTTGATTCATTCATTAGCTTCCTACAACTGCAAGAGCTGTCTTCAAATGAATTTTTAAATTCCTCACTCCCCTCTCCAATTTCCAGCATTTAAAATTTTTAGATAAAGAGGACTATCTTAGAATGCAAACATTTTAAATTTAAGTTCTAGTACAGTGCTGCCCAATGGAAATACGTGGGTCATACATGTAATTTTAACTTTCCTAGTAATTTTTAATGAGGAATTAATCTTATTAAAGTATTTTATTTAGCATCTAAACTTTTATTTTAGCATGTACCCAATTATTTTAAAAATTAATAATTTTACCTTTTTTTCATACTGAGTCTGAAATCCAGTATAAATACTGACAGTTCATCTCAATTCAGACACTAAATTTTCATCAAAAAATTTTTTCTTTCATCAAAGCAGATTTACCTCCCAGGTTGTTCCAAACATAAATTCTTTTCCAATAACTATATCAATTATAAAATTTTTAATTTAATTAAATATCCTTAAAAATGAGTGGAGCTCAGTGGTAGACCACATGCTTTGCATGTCTGAGGCCATGGGTCCAATCCCCAACACTGAAAAATAATATTCAGGTCCTCAGTCAACCACATTTTAAGTGCCCAGTAGCAACATTTGTGTAGTGGCTGCCATAGTGCACGGTATTATCGTGGTGCTGCTTGTTTATACAACAGCTCAGATATTCAGTTTTACTGCCTTATCTTCTGAAAGACATTCTCAGGTTAGAGCAGCTCACAAAATAGCTTTTACAAGGAATATAAATTTCGGTTTTTTGTGTGCTAATTTGGGTAGTTTCCTTGAATCTGTCTTCCAGTTCACTTGAAGGTCCCTTCAGCTTTGTCTAGTCAGCTATTTGATCCATTTGTATTCTCATTTCGGCAGCTATTTTCCTTTTTGGAATGTCTGTTTGTATTTGTTTATATCTACCTAACCTTTCTCATACTGTCTTGTTTCCTTAAACTTTCTTTACAGTCTTTTAGGACTTCAATGATGCCAAACAATTTACACTATACTTTAAGATCGTTGTTCAGGTGCTGGAGCCGTGGCTCAGCGGTTGGAGTGCTTGCCTAATGTGTGAGGACCTGGGTTCGAATCCCAGCACCACATAAACAACGAAGTATTGGAAAAACAAAGGCCAGATGAAAAAATAAAGCTGATTCTCTCTTTCCTCTGTTACTCTCTCCCTCTCTTTAAAAAAAATTATATATATATATACATACATACATATATATATATATATAGTTGTTCAGTTATCTCAAGTACTCATGTACTTGGGTTGAAAATTCCAGTGTTTACGTTTGTAAGCTCTACCTCATGAGGGACCACTTTGTTTTTTTACCCATTATAATATTTTATCATGAGCACATCTGAGATTTGTGTTACTTTTCTGAGTAAATCCCTTTTTAGCCTGAATTGGTGAAGACCCTTCAGAATGTTTTTGCAAATACGCACATACACGTATACGGATAGAAGGATCCCTGGGGAATACAGTTATATTTAGTATGTTTAGATATTGTCATGATGCTGAGACTGTCTAAAACCAATGAAGTATAAATTAGTATAGTCTGTGAAACCTGAATTCTGGTTTTAAGAACCATGAGTTCGGGCTGGAGCAGTAGCTCAGCAGTATTGCACTAGCCTGACATGCGTGAGGACTGGAGTTCAAACCCCAGCACCATGTACACAACACAATAGTGTCGGAGCAACAAAGACCAGATGAAAAACTGTATAGAGATATAGAGTTGATTCACTCTCCCACTCACTCTAAAAAAACAAAAAATCCATGAGTTTAAGTTCATGATCCAAAAAAACATACTTTTACCAAGGCACTTCACTTGATAACTGAAGAACTATCATCATGGATTCTCCTGTCTGAGCTCTGGGCTTTTTCTTAATGCAAAAACATCATTTGGATTCTTCTGAATTTTTCCAAAGACTTTCCTTTATAGCTCATCATGGTCCATTCAGGCTGCTATAACAAAATACCAAAGTCTGAGAAATTTATAAATAACAAATGTATTGCTCACAGTTCTGGGGGCTAGAATGTCCAAGATCAAGGTCAGCAGACTCCGTGTCTGGTGAGGTCTCACTCTCTGCTCCAAAGATGGTACCTTCTTGCTGCGTCATCATATCATGAAAGGGGGAAACAAGCTTCCTCAGACCTCTTTCATAAGATTCTAATCATGAAGGCTCCAACCTCATCATTTCTTACCTCATCACCTTTTAATACTAACATATGGAGATTAGATTTCGAGATATGAATTTTAGAAGGACAAGCATTCAATCAAGAAATAATCCTATCTGGGGCTAGAGCAGTGGCTTAGCAGTTTCGGTGCTTGCCTGGCATGCATGAGGACACAGGTTCGAACCCCAGCACCATGTAAACAATGAAGTGTTAGAGCAACAGAAGCCACATGAAAAACTAAATAAAATAGATTTTTCCCTTTCTCTGTCCCTCTCTAAAAAAAAGAAAGAATCCTATCATTGTCGAAGTCTTATCTAATAACAAAAGTCAAAATAATGAAATTTTCAAGCTAGAAGAAACTTGATAAATTAAGCATTCTAACTTAAGAAATGAAAACAGGCCAAGAAAGGCAATGACTTAGTTGATATTACACAGCAAGTTAGCAGCAGTGTCAAGATCTCCTTATTCCTGTCACTCCACAGTCCTGCCTGTACATAACGCCATTTGTTTTTGCCTTTTTTTTTTTTTTTTAAAGAGAGAGGGACAGTGAGAGAGAGGATCATATTTATTTTTTTCATTTGGCTTTCGTTGCTCCAACATTTAGTTGTGTATGTGGTGCTGGAGTTCAAACCCATGTCCTCACGCATACCACGCAAGTGCTGTTACCACTGAGCCACCACTCCAGCCCCTAATTATGTACTCTTAAAACTCAGATTTATATCATAATCTTTGTGGCTTACAGCTTGCTGTCTCTGATACGTAGTTTAAAAGAAAAAGCTATTTCGATACTGTTTCTTCCATTCTTTAGTAAAACAGAATCTGTACCTGAAAATATTCCCATGGACCCTTCCATTAGAGTGGAGCCCCCATCACTTTCTCTGAAGCCTTCAATCTTCAGAATTACCTTTTCGTACCTTGATTCTACTCTTTCAACTACTGTCCTTATTATCCATTTTGTCTTTTAAAAATAATGTGGCTTGAATCTTTTTTTTGTAAAAATACCAGCCCCTATCCTTGGTAGATATAGTCTCCCATCATCACACATTTCTTGTCTCATAAAAAAAAAAAAAGTCTTGCTCCAAGCTACTAAGAATTGTATATACTGTCCTGTATTTTATATAGATTCTTTATAAAAAAAAAAGTGTTGGCTGGAAATTGGTACAAAGGGCAATACTGAGATTTAATATCCTAGGACTTAGATCTTCTAATAATAACTAAGCCTTCAATTATTATTGAATCTATTCATTATATAGCTCTCAATTCCCCACGGTCAAGAAGACCTCCAGTTAACATCTTTCAATCAGAATGAGGACTACTACACAGTAAACTACTACATCAAGAAAAGAACAAAATGTGTCCAAATTGAAATTAACGAAATGACCCCACACTGGTCCAACTAATTTCCAAACATATTTTTAATGCCAGAGAAAAAACTACAATAAAAAATGATGATGAAATTCCTTAGAAAAATTCTATGTGAAAGAGCTTTTCAAATTTATATTCAACAAATATTTATTGAGCACCTTTTAATTAGCAAGTTCCACATTAGGCACTGGGGCTTACAGATTTATCCCTTACCCTCATGGAGCTTACAGTCTGTGGGGAAAGATAGATATTATACAAGCAGACACATTAAGGGCAGAGAGGGAAAACAGGTAGAATAGAGGTCCCTGGGGACACCGAGTTGGAAACCTTAAGGAGGGGGTCCCTGAGCAAATGATGTTTGATCTAACATCAGTCCTTGAGAAATAATGTTCTTATATACATAATTTATAGCTTACTTTCATAATTATAGTTTCTCATCACTGTTAGAGAACTCACTTGAACCTTTGTTTCTTACACACTTCCATCAAACCAGTTAGAACAGGAGCTAGCCGCAGTGCTGCGTCGCGATCCTGGGGACCACCTACTGTGCTCTGCATAAACCTCTAATTGCCCCATCAGCTGTGCATTAACCTTTAATTGCTCTCCTAAGGCGAGGTCAGACAGCCTATGAGAGACCGAGGAGGAAGGACCAGTGCTGACCTCAGGACTACAGCCTTTGCAACCACCAGCTCTACAAGTGGTTGAGTTTTGTTTCATTTTGAATGAAGATGGCCAAATTATTTCATAGGATTTTTTTTTTAAGAGAGTGTGTGTGTGAGAGAGAGAATATCAATTTTATTTAGTTTTAGTTTTTCATGTGGCCCTCATTGCTCAGACACTTCACTGTATACGTGGTGCTGGGGTACAAACCCACATCCCTGCACATGCGAGGCAATCACAGAAACCACTGAGCCAACACTCCAGCCCCTGGGACATACTTTTTTAATTAACAGGTAAAAATTATGTATATTTATAGTGTACAAGATATTTTTGTATACATAAACATTGAGGAATGACTAAATCATGCTAATAACATCCATTACTTTTCATGTCATTTGGGGAGGGGGCAGAGAATATTTAAAATCTACTCTCAGCAATTTTCAAGTATATAACACATTGTTATTAACTATAATCACCATGTTGCACAGATCATTTCTACTGACATATGGATTGGATACCAGTCTTCTGTATGCTTGATTTCTCTATTGAAATAGTCTGATTAAAATTCAAAGTTGCTCCCTCATAAAAGTTCCCCTTATTCCAATCTTACTGTAACAAAATCAATCACTAAGACAAAGTTATAATATTTTATATGAGAATAGGAAGTTGCTGGTTGTTTTAATACATTGAGAACTAGAATTTTTCCATATAGTTCTATACATGTGATGACATTAAGCCTGCCTGATTTGTTAAGGGCATAAACATAACAAAATTATTTAAAAAATTAATAATCAAAAAATTTAGCTAGTGTTAAGAATATGTTGAATCTTTGGGTTTTGGTTTCATGTAAGTTTAAGCATGTCTTTCAATGTAAGTAAAGGAAAATATTTTAGCATAAAGTGAAATGTATTATTGAATTCCCAAAGTTCCAGTATTTGGCTAGTATAAAAAAATTGTTTAAAATGTAAACAAAGTTATTGCCAGCAGGAAGGAACAATTACATTAATCGAGCTTTGGAGGTACCATTGTGTTGTCAAGTAGAATGAAACTTTCATTATTAAACTGGCAAAATATTATGACCCTGACTTTCTTGTTTAATCTAAGCTTTGCAAAATCCAAACATTTAATATGTAAGAAACTGAAATCTTGGACTGTATTTACTGAAAGATCTTATAACCAATGCAAAAATGCTTACATGAATAACAGGTTTGGACTAAACACTGTAAATTCATGCATTTACTTTTGTTCTGCCCTCACGTAAATACTAGTGGACCTTCAGTCAATTCTAATAGAAGTTGGTTCACTTTTCCTTGACTCTCTTCATGTGTACATGTCAAATGATTACAAATATTTATATGATAACCTAGTATAACTGCATCAAACGCAATCACACTAAGAGAGGAGGAAGGGAAAAATTATTTTTCTTTGACTTTCAGCTCAAATCATGACACAGACTTTATGCTACAAGGTGACTTCTAAATCTCTTACATCCCCATATCTTTCCCCTAAAAAACTATAAAATTTTAAAAATCATTTGATAAGAGCATCATTAAATTAGTATTTTTGGAATCATTTATGAAACACACTACTCTGGTAAGAGCTAATTAAGGAGATGTATGTCACAGACATTCACTTCTTAGCTTATTCATCCAAAGGTCAAAGACAAGTTTTAAACAAAGGAGAATCTGTGTTCACACGGTGACCTTTCTAAAGCCTCGGAGCAAAGGACCAATTATTGGAACAAGGCTGGGCAACAGTCTCTCCCAGGCCTGGCAAGAGCTTTTCTGGAAGTCTAACTATAGTGACAGAGAAGTCGCAGGGGTCCCCATATTTCTTCAGTAAGCCTCCATTTCATGGGCTTGTTTTAATTAAGTAGATGATTCAAGTTGAACAAATCTGCCACAAAATTATCTCAAGTCTAAGAGACTGCAGGTTGGGCTTAAGTACATATGTAATATGCTCCCCCCCTTTTAGCTAACAGAGGGGCAAACAAGTGCCTTCCAATGAGGCATCTTGCATTTGATAATGGTACAGAGGCCATGGTGGGAACCAAGCCTGGTCTTTGTGGTGCTCTGACAGACCAAAGGATAGGTTCCTGTTCCTCCATCTACTAGTTGAATAATCTGAATAGGCTATGAAGCCTCTCAGAGTTTTTTCTTTTCTTTTTAGAGAGAAAATCAATTTTTATTTAGTTTTGTATGTGGCGTTTGGTGCTTTGACATTTCATCGTAAACGTAGTGCTGGGGTTTGAACCTGCGGACTTGCGCATGACAGGCAAGCAAGCACTGTAACTGCTGAGCCACCACTCCAGCCCCCTCTCAGAATATTTTTTCTTTCTTTTTTTTTTTAAATGAGAAAGAGGGATAGTAAGAGGGAGAGAAAGAGAATCGATTTTATTTAGTTTTCATGTGGCTTTCGTTGCTCTGACACTTTGTTGTGTATGTGGTGCTGGGGTTTAAACACCGGTCCTTGCGCATGCCAGGCACTCCAGCCCCTCTGAGTTTCATTACTCATACAATTGGGAAAATTGTATTTACTTATTGGGTTGTGGAGAGAATTAGGAATAATCTATGCAAAGTACCTGGCACATTATAAGATCTTGGGAAACAACTTTTTTTTTTTTTTTTTTTTAAAGAGACGGGGAGAGAGAATGAGAATCAATTTTACTTATTTTTTCATCTGGCCTTTGTTTCTCCAACGTTTAGTTGTATATGTGGCACTAGGCACTGGGGTGTGACCCAGGTTCTTGTGCATGGTAAACAACTATTGATTGAATGCATTTGCTGTGTTTTATGTTGCTTCTATGGCGGTTCTGGTGGTGATGGTTATTGTTTTGTCTATTCCCTCCAAGAGGATCTTGTGTTTGCTGGTTTTTTTCACAAGCAAACACCAGTGTTACAGTAACCTGACCCCCTTTTCATGGCCTACTCCAGTACTTCTGTACAGTGGGTGGATTCACCCACTGAGGGACATTTGGCACTGTCTAGGAGATACTTCTGGTTGTCACTACTGGAAGAAGGAAAGAGGTTTTTGCTCCTGCCATCTAGTGGACTAAAACAGCCTTCCCACCCCATCAAAGAATCACCCAGCTCAAAATTTCAGAGTGGTGAGATTAGGAAACCCTGACCTACATATAAACACAATCGATTCCAGAGACAGAAACCATGGCAACCATCAGAATATTCATTGTAATTTTCAATTATCCAAGAAGGAAAATAGGCATGAATTAGTATGGATCACTGTTGAACAGGATACCCACTAGGTGGGTATGGGTAGGAGTGCTGGTGATTTATTTTTTTCAACTGTACGTTCCTTCTTGCTTCAGATATATACAGAGTGATGAAGTCAATGTTCTGTCCCACCAATCCAGACTAAATGGTTGACTTATGCAGAGTAGCTTTCAGTGATGCCTTAAATCAAGTCTTCAAATTAAAAATCTTGAAATGGGTGTGTACATAACTAAAAGTTGATCAGACTGCATACTTAAAGCTATCACACTCCACACTTTAGTATATAAGAATATGCTATATATATTTCAGTGCATAAAATTTTATGAAAAAAAAATCTGACATAATTCAAATGGAACTGGACTAATTAAAAGTGAGCTTTGGGGGCTGGAGCCGTGGCTTGGTAGTTACGGCGCTTGCCTGACATGGGCGAGTATGTGAATTCGAACCCCAGCACTATGTACACAACAAAGCTTCTGAGGAATGAAGCTCACATGAAAATTAAATAAAAATTGCTTCTCTCATTGCCCCTTCTTTCTTAAAAACATAAAATAAAAAGTGAGCTTTGCTTAGGAGAAGACACCATACAAATTGTTATAAACCACTTTAGGATGTTTATGGATGCTTCTGCATTTTTAAAATACCTATGCACATCAAAGAGCCTGAACTGCCATTTCAGATTACACTTATTCAAGCTGGTCCTCGCAACCCAGCAACTTTTGTTAGCATACTTTGAGTTTTCAAATCAAAACTTCATTTGTATTTTTAAGAACTGTCACAATTCTGAAATTCTCTTCTCTTCTGAACTCAAGTTACTGAGATCATTCTATTCTAATATATGTTGGTTTCTCACTTGAGGAATGATATTTTCAAATCATTGTAAGAAACTAAAATCCAACGAGGGAATGTAAAGGCAGAAGCAAGTAAAAACCTTTAAGAAGGGAAACGGCAGTATTCAGTGTTCTACGCCTTCCCCCAACTTCTTGAACAAAATGTACATACAGTTTTCATACCCTTCCAGGATTTAAAAAAGAAATGCCGAAAATAAACAATAAGCTGATAATTTGGTTTATTTTCGTACTATCTAGTTTATTCAAAATAAAATTTTGGGAAGTTATTCATAGGAGAGTCTATTCCTATAAAATAGGAAGATGGAGATCATATGAATGACTGAGAGCCTCCATTCTCTACTTAACTTTTAAAAATGTAAAAATATTTAGAAACACTGAAACACTATAATACCATTCCAGGAAAGACAGACTATGACCTCAGGCCACAGTCTTGTAAATAATGCCACTGGCGATAAAGAAAAATGTACTTAACACTCAAGGTAGCGTATTTAAATAACTGACAGCAGAGGCAAGTCTCGGGACCACGTGGACGGCAAAGGAGGCTATGGTTTTCTTTGCGTGCTAAGCTTCATAGGAAGTCAAGGGAATTTAAGACCGAGTATGAAGAGAATCTTGAATTGAAGCTCTTGATAGTCTAGTTTTTTTTTTTTTTTTTTGAAACTCTGACAGAATTTAGCGTGTCTGATTCCAAGAAACCAGAATCGGTGGTTCTTACAAAGCCACAACAAGCCTCAGTGAAGGCTGAGAAACCCCAGCTGAAATCCAGGAGATTACGAAGAATACGATTTGATTAGGTAAACAATGGAAACCTTGAAAGAAGCGAGTTGAAGTCAAATTTAAACAGTGGACAACAAACAATCTCCTCAACCTATGAAAAATGGAAAATTTACATGATTTCATTTTAGTGCTGGTGAATTCATGGACTATATATACATGATGATTTTTAGGAATGAGAGGGGGGTTTCCCTTCCAAGTGAAAAGTGAAGGACGACAAACATCCTCACTCTGTCAAAGGCAAAAGGGCAAAGAGCCTGAGATAAGCAAATGGGGGTCACTGTGTCCATCCCTTCACCTGTGTCCCCATCTTGTGCCAAGCACCAACTGCACGCACCACACAGACAATATCACAATTCCCAGCTCCAGTGGGTAATGGACCAGTGGGAGCCTGGATGCTAAACCTGGGGGTAGAAGCTCAGACATGCTCTGTTGAGCAAATGTTTCCTTGCATTCTTGGTGAGTCCTACATGCTATTTCCACCTTGTATTCACCCAACTCAGCATGTAACAGCTACTAGCATTGAAAATGTCTTTCTTCAGAAATAGCTGAGGTTTAGATAAATCCTTATAACTGTAAAAAAGCCTGAAATCCTTCTGTTCCAACTCTTTGAGGAGGCTGTACCAGAACCGCACAACGCTGCTGTCACTGCCACTGACCTCAAACCCAGGCCAATGGAGATGGATCTCAAAGATGAGCTGTCCAATCTGTTCAAGGACATCTTCCAGAATAAGATTTTCCAAAACTTTCCATTCTGCACTTTCCAGATCTGCCTTGAGGACATCAATCTGTAGTAAAACAATGAAAAGAGATTTATAAATCACTGTTCAATATGCCATCTTCATTCAGGAGTCTCACATTATAACTCCCTCCCAAGGCACAGAATTTTTTAAATTTTAGAGTTGGAGGTCATATTCCAGTGGCCATTTGTGACATGATGCCTCCGAGATGCCAAGTGGAAATCACAATGAGCCCTCTTGCTCTCTGTCCAATACGAATGGCTGCCCAAGAAGGAGAAGTGGGAGCATGTGTATCTTGGAGCTCCATGCCACTCCCCACAGCCCATCCAAGATACACAGCCAAGTCCTAACAGTGGTGGCCACTGGTAGGGACTGACAAAGGGCTGCTGCCTGCAGGGACCATTTCACAAGACTCGTCCTCCTCCAACTCCATCAGGACTGGAAACCAAGGAGGAATTCTCAAATGTCTGAATATTGAGCTCATAGAAAAGTTATTATTCTTTCTTTAAAAAGTAAATGCCAGGGCTGGAGTGGTGGCTCAGCAGTTGTGGCGCTTGCCTTGCATGCAGGAGTACGTGGGTTCAAACCCCAGCACCACCTACACAATGAAGTGTCTGAGAAACAGGTCTGTGGAAAACTAAATAAAATTGATTCTGTCTGTCTGTCTGTCTCTCTCTCTCTCCCCCTGTCCCTCTTTAAAAAAAAAAAAAAAAAGTAAATGCCAAGCCAGGCACAGTGGTGCACACCTTGGTCATCCCAGTGACTCGGGAGGCTGAGGGAAGAGGATCACAAGTTCAAAGCCAGCCTCAGCAACTTAGCGAGGCCCTAAACAACTTAGGGTAAACCCATCTTAAAATAAAATCTTAAATAAAATAAATAAATAAAAGGGCTGGGGATGTGGCTCAGTAGTTAAGCACCATTGGATTCAATCCCTGGTGCAAAAAAAAAGTAAATATCAATATAGCATTCTTAAAAAAAAAAAAAAAAGCAACACCATCCCCTGTACATTTAAAGAATACAAGTTTACATCTCAGATGAAATGGAGTAAAGGAAGAAGCTAGGATGGGAGAGAAATATTTTGCCATTAATCAAGTGATTAAAAAAATTACCTCCTTTCTTTGGAAACAATCCATTAGACTAATGGAACTTTCAATACCTTATGAAAGCAGGACTGGAGGTATGGCTCAGTGATAGAACACTCACCTAGGTGAGACCCTAGGTTCAATCCCCAGTACCAAAAAAATTTTAAAAACCAATGAAAGGTACTTTATCAAATTATTTATATGTGTCTGACACCAATCTAATTGCTTCCCTTTGCAATATCCATTTAATAACATCTTAACTGAGCTGCAAAAGTGATCCTATCAGGATCCCCAATTAACATCTGGGAAACCAGCCTCAGTGAGTAACCTGTCCCAGTCACACAGCTGGAGAGGTAATGGTGAAATGTGAACAGTCTGTGTCCTTAACCACTATACCATGTTGCCTCCCCCAGTGAACCACAAAAGGAAAAAAGGTAACTCAGAGTCCCAGAGAGGTTTCAGGTTTGGAAAGCGAGATGCTATTTATGAAGAATGAATATGGGTCAGTGAAACCATCTGCAGTATCACTACTGCACATTTGCAGAGCACTTGTCAAGGAGGATCGTTTTACCACACAAAGGAAAGCTGGCAGCATTCAGACGCAGCTGGGATAGTTGAAACGGGTGGAATCAGGTAGAGGAACAAAGGCAGTAGCTCCAAGAGGAGCAGGACTGTAAACAGCGCTTCAGGAAGCTGCGGACTGAGATCAACAGTATTCTGCCCCACAGAAGTGAAAATATCTTTGCTGGTGTAGGATGACTGAACCCCAAAAACTGATCCTGGCCAGCCTCTCCTCTCTCTCTGCAGGTTTGTGGGTGTTTCTCATACGAGGCTGAAATGCAAGGCTCCCAATCCATGGAAACATTCCTTGTGTGATTTCTGAGTTGGGTAGAGGAGAAGGTAGGTAGAATTTACATAAAACTGCTCCAAAAAAAAAAAAAAATGGGATTCGCCTAATGTCCTGAGACCCTGCGGGAGAGGGTTTCACATTCTTGCCTTGGACAGTACCTCCTAGTCCGCCAAGGAAAGAGCAATGCTAAGAGCCCAAGGATTCCAAAGACATTACTGGATATCTGTAAAACGGCTTGGGGGCAAATTGTTTCAAACCCAAGAGAAAAGGTAGAAAAGAAAAACCTCTCTTCATGAAAGTAACTGAGCAAGGGCAGGTTCCATGGGAACATACACCAGGCTGAATTAATTCCTGAAAATTAGACAAAGGAATTAATTCATTCTTTGCTTTTGTTTTTTCATCTCTGCTGTCCTGGCAGTTTCATGGCTTTGTTTAATCTGACAGTTTTAAGCAGATTATTCCCAGATTAAGAGTAATTAAACTGCCTAAAGAAATATTTAGTTAAAATTTCACAAAATGTTCTCATTGGTACAGAATACATCCAAAAGTCAAAATCAGCATTTGTTGTATCAATTCACAGAGCCAAGAATTTATTTGTTTCCTTATACATCTATTTTCACTATCATTTTCTGTGAGACTGCATAAGATGAATATCATCAATAAATCAAAGTATTAAAGGGGCAGGTTAATGTTAATCAGCTTAAAATTGGCCTAAAAACTATACTGGTAAGGATAGGGGAATATATTTTACACATTTTTCCAAACATTTTTAAAGTAAACTACCAATCAGAAGCTATGAACTAGAAGAGAATCAAATTAATAGGCTAAATTATAGCAAATATAAACTTTCTTTAGCAATCCAATTTTATTTACAAAAATGCAAATCTATTCTAAAGGGCAAAGAGTACTTTCAACTCTGACAACACCTCCACCCTGTTTGATCCCAGTGACCAAAAAATCCTCCAATCAGAATTGTACAAGGGCTGGAGCGGTAGCTTGGTTACAGTGCTTGCCTGGCATGCGCAAGTACACGGGTTCAAACCCCAGTACCCATGTACACAACTAAGTGTTAGAGCAATGAAAGCCATGTGAAAAATTCAATAAAAATTGATTCTCTCTGTCTCTCTTACACACTGTCCTTCTCAAAACAAAACAGAATTGTACAGGTTGATCTACATCATTCAGTCTAGGGGGTGGTACAACCCTGAAGCCCACAGAAGGTCTCCCCTGTCTTCTGACCTGAGAGCACAGACAGCCAAAATGTGGTGAATAAAACATTTCTATCTCCCACTGTGCTTTTTCTATTTCTTGCATTTTAGAATGCCCCATTGCCATTACTATTTTGCAAATGTAATTTCCATTATTACTGCATAATGTATCCAATATTATTGTTATTATAAAGCACTAAACATTTCTGAATAAGATATGCCACTTTTAAGATTCTAATATCAGCTTTCAACAATTATGGCACTAAAAATCATGCAAATGATTATATTGGAATAATCAAGTGCCAATCCTAATACAGTTAGATTAGATTAAATCAAGTTTCTAGAGAAAAACAACTAAGCATTAACTCCTTATAAACTCTGGAAGAAGTGAAGACATATTTTGGGTAGAAGAGGCTCAAACAACTTATTTGGTGTAATTTCCAAGATATTAAAGGGGTTCTATCAATATTACCTCCTTCTCCTTGTACCTGAAATAGCCAATAAATTGCCTTTCAGAAAACTTTTTGAAGAAATGAGAATTTTAATTTTAACTGGATTAAGATGTGATTGGCAGGTTCCTCACTGGCACAAGTTTTCCCCTGTGATCATCCACCCAGATCTGCAGATGAGATGAAAGGGGAGGAAGGGGGATGGGTGCTTGAGTGGCTACCACAGAGCAGGCGGTTTAAACAGAAACATTCCGTCTCACAGTAGTGAAGACCAGAAGCCCAAGGTCAAACGTCAACAGAGTTGTCTCATTTTGAGAGTGCTGGGGAAGAAACTGTACATCTCTCCTAGCTTTGGGAGGTGTGTTGCCAATCTTTAGCATTCCTTGGCTTCTCTATCGCCTGAGCTCTGCTTCCTCTTCACTTGGTGTTCTTTGTGTGCTCATTTCCATGTCCAAATGTCCCCTTCAAATAAGGACATCAGCTGTATTGGAGTGGCGTCCACCCTATTCCTCTACAACTTCTTAACTACATTTGTTATTTCCAAATAAGGCCATATTCTGAGGTACTAGGGGTTTGGATATCAACATATTCATTTTGGGGAGACACAATTCAACCCATAACCATGATCAAAGCAGCTATCGCAGTGGGTTTTTCCTAAGCAGCATGTGTTCAGGAGCCAGTTTCCAGAGCCAATGCTAGAAAAGGTGCCCTGCTAAGAAGCTCCAAGGACTGACAGCTATCTGAAAATTAGGGGTGTCACCCTTCCAGTCCCTATATCGGCCAACACTGAAACCTCCAGCTTTCCTAAGTACTTAACTCAGGGCAAGTCAACAAGCCTCCAAGGCCAATTGAGTACTGCGAAATCCTTGTACTTCATTCCTTGGCTCCTCCTCAGGCACACAATCATATGCAGCAGGCACAGCCTGTGTGGGGCACTTCCCATTCCCTGTACGCAGCCCTCTGTCCCTCGGGAACTCCTTCAGGCACTCAACATCTTCCCATCTAGGGCTCCGCTCCTTGTCCAAGCTTTTCCCCTTTAACAGGGCTCTCCAGCAGGACAGATAGATTGTGGTACATGCCGTCTGGCTCCCGAGAGGACAACATGGAAGCTGCAACACCCTTCAAAAAATCTCTCATGGTGCATTATAATTATACAGAATAGTGGGATTCATTGTGCTATATTTAATATTCATACATGCCTTCCCCAGTACCAACTTCACAGGCCTGCAACCAGGGACCAGACATATAGGGTCATGCATATAGTAGGGCTCCATGCTTGCTTCAATGCTCTGTTGTCACCATCTTGAAATTCTTTATTAGCTTTGAACAAGGAAGCCTTCATTTTCATTTTCCACTGGGCCCCACAATTTCTTTACCTGGTCCTCTTGAATCTTGATAGACTTTTACCACTTCTGGTAGAAGTGACTCTTGGTGATGCCAAACCTGGGTCATACAAGGTGATGCAGCTTCTACTCTGCTGCCTGATAACATCACTCTTAGAAACTAGCCACTATGCAAGGCGTTTGACTGCCCAAGCAAGAGTTTGCCGTGCTCTGAAAAAGTCCAAGCTGGCTCTTGCAGAAAGACCATATGAAGAGGCCCGAGTCAATATGACAAGAGAAATGCCTGGCCAATCCCCAGCTGCGTGAGGGACCCTGAGCCAGAACCACCCAGCAGAGCCCATCCCAAAATTCTGGTCCACATAAACTACAAAAGATAACAAAATGATCAATTGTTGTTTTAGTTTTTGACAGTGTCTATCCATGTTACCCGTGCTGGCCTTGGTGATCCTCCTGCTTCAAACTCCTAGGTAGCTATCTCAGGTGTATGCCATCACACCTGACTTCTTGTTGTTTTAAAAGTTAAGGTTTGGGGCTGATTTGTTATGTAATAATAAATAACTAGAACAGAAAACAATTACTATTTATACAAATCTTTCTAAAAGTTACAAGTTATTTGTATTATGTCAAATACTGTATATTCCAAAGACATTATTTCTAGAAATTAACATACTTAAACCAAAATTGTTTCTTGTAAAAATAAATGGTGGTTATTTTAAAATTAAACCTATAAATAAGCAAAAATTAAGATTTTTTTTAAAACCTAAAATCCAGAATTTAATAAGTTTACTCTTGAATTCCTAAGCATTTTTCTTTGCCATAAATAAACCTGCACATGCAAACACACACAATACATAATTATAATATACATAAGTACACAACACATGCACAAGTACACAACACATTTTAATAAAACTGGAATTAACTGTTTTCAAATCTATATTATTATTTATTTGTGGTGCTAGGGATCAAACCCAGGGCTTTCTGAGCACTAAGCAAATGCTGTACCACTGAGCTACACCCCTGTCTCAAATCTACAGACAATGAATATCTTTCCATGTGAACAAATTTCACCTAAAATATCCTTTCAAACAGGATTTTACAGAGCCTTCACAAGAATTTCATAGAGGTGATGAGCGGCCTCAGGGGTACAGGTGAAGTCAAGTGGGTGAGGTTCAGATCACTCCAATTCACCAAAAGCTCCCACTGTAACTGTATATTTGCATATCAACAGTAACCTATTTATTTATTCCAAACAATTTATTCCAGTAATTTATTCCAGACAAACCTTCAGAGGGGAGCCCCAGTAGGGACTGGGACTCTCCTTCTGCTTACAGCCTGGGATTTAGGGAAAGGTGGGTCAGAGTGACCTTAGGATGGTTCTTGTTCTAAGATGAAGGATAAGTTTCAAAATGGCATTGCCTAGGTCAAATTTTATCTTACATTTGTCTTTTTTCTTTTTATTTAATACGGGGTGATAATGTCTCTTTAGTTATTTCCTGCTGAGAGGGGGCGTTAGTTGAGGACTTCTGAGGTGATGGTATTGAGCAGTTCTAATGGAGCTCAACAGGAGGATGTTTTGGACCCTCTGATCAGTAGTGGTGCTGATGGTCCTTTGTAAAAAGGACATTGAGAGTTGAAACAGGGTGGGCCCAGCAGCAAGGCCAATAATTACACAGAGAATTGGGAAGAGTAAAGGAGATAGGCAAGTTCCTACCCAATTAGTGAGTGAACAGATTAATTCTGCATAGGAAGAACTTTCCCTGGTTATAGTTGACGCAGCCAGAAAGGTGATAGATAGGAGACAACTTGTTTTAGCTGAAGGCAGGGTCTTGGAAGGAAATTAGTGGGAGGCCACAGTGGGTTTTTAGGTGTCTCACACTGTGGCTCAGGGAAGATCACTGATAGGGATGTTAGCAGGGTAGGAAAAGCTTCTGGTTAGTAAAGAGGATAAAGAAGACAGAGTGTGGGGAGCTATGGTGGGAATTAAACAAATGGAGCTATTGAATTTGGTTAGGGTGTTCCTGCCAAGGATAAGAGTTGGGTATCCAAGAATTAGTGGGGCCTTCCAGGTAATGTGTTCAGAGGTGGCATTGGGGACAGAAAAGGTATAAAAGTATAGTTACTAAAGAAGGAGGAGGGAACCCTGAGAAGATACTTAGTGTTTTATTGATGGGGGCATGAGGGTGAACTCAATTTGCCAGTCTTGGCCTGGGAGGTGTCCTCAAGCTTGGTGAGTGGGAAATGGAGGGGATCTAAAAGGGTCTAAGAACTCCTTGAGGGGATATTTGAGCACATGTGTAGCACATCCAGGTGATTTGTTTGAGGGCATTGGCCATCGATGGGGAATGCACGTCAGGACTGAGAGGGTGAAAAAGGGGCAGGCATCCTGAGCAAAACTGGGAATGCAAAGCTGAAAGGATAGATTTTTCTTGGGACTGAGGGAGAACAATTTTTGATGATCTATTAGAAACCAGCCATTTTTTTTTCCAAAGAGAGGAACAGTGAGAGAGACAGAAATAATCAATTTCATCTTGTTTTTCACATAGCTTTCACTGCTCCAACATTTAGTTGTGTATGTGGTGCTGGGGTTCGAACCCATGTTCTCAAACGTGCCAGGCAAGCACTGTAACTGCTGAGCCACTGCTCCAGTCCCAGAAACCAGCCATTTTTTTTTTTAGAGGAGTCCCAGGTTAAAATATTTTTGATTTTCTGAGGCAGAATAAGACTGAATAAAGGAGGGGAAAATGGGGAGTAAGGAGGGATGTGCCAGGGACTTCTTTAGTCTTCGTGTAAGGACAGTGGTGACTGATGGTCTGTATATTTTGAAGCCCTCAAAAATTTCATTTGGAAAACGAACTCTCCTGTTTTGTCTCTTAGCTTCTGTTTATAATTTTTTTTTTTTTTAGGGCTGAGGACCGAACTTGGGGTTCTTGTGCATGCTAGGCAAGCACTCTGCCACTGAGCTAAATCCCCAACCCCTGTTTGTAACATTTTTAAAACTTTTGTAATGGTTAACTTCTTTAATTAGTCCCTTCTGCCATTTAGGTTTTTTCCCCCAAATGGATGATATTAAAAAACTGATATGGTCAACAAACTTGCATCTAAGTCTTTGGATAAGTTCTTAGTATAAATAAATTCTTTATTTTCTTAGTATAAATAAATTCCTAGAAGTATAATAGGTTGTTCAGAGGACACAGTTTACAACTTTAAATAATTTTACTAACCTGTAATCCCTTCCTGTCCCTGCACTTGAGAAGTTGAGGGCTGGCCAGGTTACCCTAAGTCTGAGAGCCTGAAACCACATGAAGCTCCTCCACTGTCAGCAGCCCAGTAGATACCCAGATAATTTTCTAACCCTGGAGACACTGAAAACACTTTTTTTTTTGTATCAGGGATTGAACCCAGGGGCACTTACAGTGAGCCACATCCACAGCCCATTTTTATTTTTGATTTTGAGACAGGGTCCCAAAAAGTTGCTGAGGCTGGCTTTGAACCTGCCATCCTCCTCCCTCAGCCTCCTGAGGAGCTGGGACTACTGGTGTGCACCACCACATCCGGCTAGGGAACATCTTAAACCTACTTGTGCCTTTATGTCTCAATGATTCACTAGGTTACACCACAAAACTGCATGCTCTTTAAATTAAGCGCAGAAAAAAAAAGTCAATTTTAACTAAATACATGGAAAATTGTCTTTATGTAACTTGCTATTTAGGTTATTTTAATAAAAATGTTTTAACCTGTTGTTCAACATGAAATCTTTAAAAGGATATTGATTCTTTTTTTCCCACCTGGAAAATGCATATTACAGCTTAAAATTAACTATTACCATCAATTATAAAGTAATTAATAATTACATTAATCAAAATCCCTAAGAGCTAAAATTATATAAGTAATACCAATAAAATTTCAGCATGAACCGTCCAGCTTCTCAATCACCTGGCCAAGGATAAGGGCTCTTCTACCCAGACTCTACCTCCTCTGCAAGGGCTGCTGCTTTTCTAAATAATAGCTGTGTTTGGAGCCAGAATTATACACTGTAAAGAATTTATGTATGTGCTTCACATTTTGCAAAAAAAAAAAAATAGGTTTATAAAAAGGAGTGTGGAACTTGAATTTTGTGATTCAGCTCACATTTCTAAAATTGTTATTTATTTAATTCATCATTGAGTTATTCATGCATTTTTTAAAATTAAATTATCATCAATTACCTATCATCCCCACAAATCAAACTATATTCATTCTCTATATTCTTTACAGTTTGGGTCAACAGTCAATTCCAATTTAAAAGTAATTATATCAATACTTCTTCCCACTTTTTCATTTTAATTAAGAAAAGTAGTTATTTAATAACAAAGTAACACAAGTCTAAGCTTTTGTGTCTCAAGTCTAGTTATAGGAAGATATATCTGCACCTGAAAAACTAGAAGATGCATTAGAATGGGGATTTTTTTTAAGAGAGAGAATGAGAGAGAAAGAGAATCAATTATATTTATTTTTTCATCTGGCCTTAGTTTTTCTGACACTTAGTTGTGTATATGGTGCTGGGGCTTGAACCCAGGTCCTTGCACATACCGGGCAAGTACTCTAACTGCTGAGCCATGGCTCCAGCCCTAGAAAAGCAATTTTGTTGAAAAAGAAAGAAAGAAAGAATCTATCTTAAATAAACAAAAGTATCAAAAGTCTCTTTGAGAGCCTTAAACTCTGAACACTCTAAATCAGGTTCAATTATCACTGTCAATGGGCAGATATGTAACATCACAAAATTTCTGCTATCAGTAGGGAACAGAATGAGGTTTGCTCTGCACATTACAAGAAGTATGAAGGGTCACTGAGCTAATGTGAGACCAATTCTAAACTAATAATGAAAACAAATATGTTTTATGTAGTAATCAGCTCACAGAAATGACCTCTGCAGGGAGCAACACTCTGGAAATGAATTTAAAAGGAAATGAGGAAAACATTTATAACTAAAGACTTACTCCTCCTCCATGCCCCCCAGATATCTAACTTGACTGAATAATCCAACTTGAGGCTGCTGGGCAAGAAACTTCTGGGCTGTGTGGCACAACATAGAGGGGAGCCCCAGAAACCTAAGTGAGGGACAAGTAAAGAGTGAGCTCATGACAAGCCAAAAAGTTAGCAGTCAGCAGGGTAATTGTTGACACGCATCATTGAGGAATCAAACAGCACAGATTCAGGCAGGATTGCTATTGTAGCCAGGGACTTGGTCAAAGGCAGTCAGGCACAAAAGCACTGCCAGGACCAAGGACAGCGCCAGGCAGCAGCTTTTATATTTTTCTACCCCACCACTTTAGGCAGAGATGGGATATAAAACAAAACATTCATTTATAGAAATGAATACACAGAATGTAAAAGGAAATGAGGGGAAATTATTTTAAATACTTTTTCTGGCCAGATATCCAGCTTGACCAAAGAATCCAAGCTAATGCTGAATGAATAGATGCATAAATAAATAATCAAGTGAGCAACCAAATACAATGTTCTTCAAAAAGACATGCTTGTGAGATTTGATGGAAAACCCTTTACCTCTGAATGGTGGGTCTGGGTTGATCCCAGAGCATACTGGGGCTGGCAATGTGACTTAGGGCACAAAACAAACAAAAACATGCTCCAAAAGCAAATATTAGGCTCCAATTTAGAAGGACACATAATTTGCTTAGTTATTTTTTTAAAAAGAACATTATGACCACAGAGTGAGAAGAAATGCTGTCCTTTAGATGAAAATGATAAAAGGATCAGCAGTAAATGATCTCAAATGTTGTAAATCAGAAATGAGACGAGAGAGCATTAAGAAGCTTCAAGGTGAGAGTGTGCACATGAATGCACAAACACATACAACACAACACACACACACAACTAAAAAATGCTGCTTTGAAAAAGATAGGTAAATTATCCTCACTGTCTTGCCTGACCTCACCTCCGACCTTACTGTCATGCCAACAAATCAACTTCCATGTCTCAAAACTCTGAACATTCCTTCCTCAATTACATAGGACTTGAGTCCCAGTGCCGCAGCTAGCACCATCACAACAACCTACACTAAATCAGGTCACTGATACCCTCTATCTCTGGGCCCTTGGGACAGACTTCTAGAGATGCGGGTGGCACAGTTTGCACTCATTTGTTAATAGCCATTTTCTCACCTGGTCTGTAAGTTCCTTCAGGGCAGGTCCTTACCTCCTCTTCGGAAATCAAGTTTCTCTCAGAGTTCCTGGCACACAGTAGATGTAATATTCCATCAGACAACAAGGCCTGCCCATTCTGCTTTCATTACCTCTTACCCTGGATCCTCCCTCCATTCCATTCCACTACAGGGGACCCCTGCTTCAGATTTCATAGACTGAGAGGTGACCTGAGTCCAGGGCTGGAAATTAGAAAAAAACAGCAGCTATGGATTCCACCATCCCCTGGTGGAATGAGCGTGTGCCAGGGTTTTGATCTCCAACTTTATTCCCACTGCACTTTAGCAGAACATGACTCTTGGCTACTGCTCCAAATGCCACAAACCCTCTTGCCTGTTTCTTTATTCACACCACTTTCTTTGCATGGAACACCAAAAACTCTTGTTGGTCATTTTGCCCCTCTACTAAATACAGAGCACCGCAACTATCCTTCAAATACTGTCTGGATTTCATTTTCTTTAGGAAATTTGAAATATTGAGTTATTCTAAAAGTTTTGCCTTTACAATCTAAAGTAGGGACAATTATCTAATAATGTCCATCCGACAGTAAGTTCTGACATGACTGGGAAATATATACAAATTGGTTTTCTCTTATGGAATATTTCACTGGTAAACTGCAAGGCCCTTATCTGAAATGTTTTCTAGATATCAGTACTGGAATAAGGAAATGCAAAACATCAATGCACAGTTCTCCAAACAGCATTTAGGTTCTCATTTTGTTAAGGCAGCCAATTGTTTAGATATAAAGGCACAGGAGTTTTTAGGAGTGCTTCTCAACTGTTTTGCTCTATAGGTAGCTACTTGTCACACATGGACATTTAAATTAATTAAAATTAAATTGGGATTCCTCCACCACCTTCATGTGTTCAACAGCTACCACACTGGACAGTGCTGCTCTAAGACATTTCTATTTTTACACAGAGGTTCCTTAGACAGGGCTTCCCAGAGTATCACATGCATCTGAATCACCTGGTGCTCTGAGTAAGCAGTTTCTGATTCAGTAGGTCTGGAGTAGGCCTGAAGAATTGTATGACTAACAGGAGCCCAGGTGATGGTGATGCTGCTGCTCTGAGGATCACACTTTGAGAATCACTGGATTTGGCTGATGACACCGAGTTTTTCATGGTGTCCTTGTCCAGGACTCTCAGCCTCAGCACAGGCTGGATTCCCCCCAACCTTTTTCATCAGCAGATGCAGAAAGTATCTACATGTTGGTAATCTTTGACCGTGGAAGGTCAACGGTGGTTTTCTAACTGATGATTTTTTTAATTAAGATGCTATCAGGTCAGAGTTTCCTAATCACATGACCAAAGTTTCAGTGAGCCTTGTATTCCTTGGAACTGTGCACACGAATATGTGCTTGTGCACATAAGCACTTTTATAAGAAGTGTGGTGGCTGAGGGCCTTGATTCTGGGGCAGATTACCCCAGTGAAGGGCCAGGAGCCGTTTGTTCAGCCTCTCAGTGACTCAAAGGAAAACAACAGAACCATATCATAGGGTCATTTTGAGGTTACATAAGAAATGCATGTGAAGCGTATGTGCCCACAGACTGAGGGCTCCATCAGTGTTGTTTGTTGTTATTTTTACCAGTTCTCTATGAGGTCTAAAAGAAAAAAAATATTAAGCATAACTGATTTGGGGCTGGAGTGGTGGCTCAGCGGTTGCAGAGCTTGCCCGGCATGCATAAGTACATGGGTTCAAACCCCAGCACCCACATACACAACTAAGTGTTGGAGCAATGAAGGCCATGTGGGAAAAAACTAAATAAAAATTGATTTTCTGTCTCTCTCACACACACTGTCCTCTCTTTAAAAAAAAATATCTGATTTAAGGCTGGAGAGGTGGATCAGAAATTATGGCGCTTGCCTAACATGTGCAAGGACCTAGGTTCGATCCCTAGCACCACACACACAACTAAGTGTCAAAGCAATGAAGACTAGATGAAAAACTAAATAAAACTGATTCTTCTCTCTCCAACTGTCCCTCTTTCTTTAAAAAACAGAATATCTGATTGAAACAAGTATCAAATTAATCCTTCTGTGCATCACAGCATTTACATTTTATTTATTTATATATTTGAGGAATTGTGTTGTTGTACAATCATAAATGCATATGTAGTAACAATTTATATCCCTGATTCTAATCCAGAATATATATATCTCACAGCTTTTGGATCCATTCATCCAGTGAGGAGCACCTGGGTTGATTCCATAATTTAGCTATTATAAATAGAGTTGTTATAAAAATCAATTTTGCTCTGAC
>PVKS010001537.1:0-74514 GCA_004027875.1 Aplodontia rufa
AATCTAATACCTTTTTTTTAGAATTATAAAGGGAAAGGGAAGGGAGGGATAAGGGAGGGTAATTGGGGGGGGCACTCCTGGAGATAATTGCAATATCCAGAATATTTACACATTTTATACACATTTTATATTATTTTGTTAAAATCGTGTAAGGTTGTTCAAAAAAATAATAATAAATAAAAAAAAGAAGGTATGCAATGGATCCTATTGTCTTGCTTTCATATTAATCCGTGAAAACTCACACTAATCTCCAGAATTAGCGTTTAAATTAAGACAGCATGAAGAAGAGGGAAAATAAGGGCCAGGAACTTCACATCCACAGTATCTGTAACTCAGCCTGGCTTTATATATTTTCTACTTCTTTTTGTTATATGCCTAACATATAAAAAGGATTAGCAGAACATTTTCTCTAAGTCAAGCATATATAACAGTTTTTCTTCTCCACCAAATAATGTATAACTAAACATCTAGAAAAGATGCAAATATTTTCTCTTATCTTTAAGATATTTAAAATCCAATAACACATGCTAAATTCAGGTTGAATATCACTTTAGGAGGGAGTATGGTGTATGAAGAACAAATAATGATTAGGCTATAAACTCTCCAAAGCTTAAACATAATTACAGATTTGAGTTCAAATTTAACTTTTCCTCATAGGAAAAGTTCTTTTCTTGTTCATGGTTAAATAAACCACACAACCATGAGAGAAACCGGATTAAAACTGTGACTCTGTGTCCTCTTCACTATTTAAAAATATTATATGTAGGTTTGACTTTTCCGAATTTCACATTCTAACCAATTTAGTTCAGCAAGAATGCTAAAAGATAGTTCACTGGATGAAAATGACTAACAATCAATATTAGTGATAGTGTTTAAATGTTTAAACTCATTGAGAATCTAAACATGAAACTAAAGCAAAGTACTTAGAATCAAACCTAAGTAAATGTCTTGAGTTTTATAGTTTTAACATTTTTTATGCAAGTCTCAGAAATGTTTTTTCTTCTACCTTTTGAAAGCTTTAAGTATTAATACCTAGAAAGTATCAAGCCCCTACCTAGAGACTGGTAAGCTTGTTTCTTTGTATTCTCCAGGGGGTCAGGGCAGAACTTTGTGGTTTCAAATGGTTATCAATTACTACTACATCTGTCAGCAGACTTAAAGCACATAACCTGCTGATAAAACAGGGATAGTACTTTATTTAGCTTGGTGTTTGGATACCCTTCTTTGGACATACATGAGTTGTCAGAGGGAGAGAAGGTGAATGGAGTAGCAAATGGAATGTGGTTTTTGGCTTCGATGGAAGCCCGTTGTTCCAAAATGCTTTCATTTTTGTTCTTTTTCAGGATTAGTTGAGAATGTAGAAGAAACTAATGATTTTATATTCCCTCTTACTCAAATCTTAAACCAGTCATCCACTTCCTCAAGCAGCAACTATTTATTGAGCATCTGCTATGTGTGAGGCACTGGAGACCTGCACATGTTGGTTGGGGTAGAAGGGATGATTTTTTTGCCATTTTGGCACTATAGTTGAGAGTGGAGATGGAAGAACACCGATAACACACAAGTAAAATCAAATACACAGACAACATTAGGATTATAAAAAGTGGTTCTCCAAAGGAAAAAGAATCTAAGAGAAGAGAAGTAGGAGAGGAAGGGATTCCAGAGGGAGCTGGCTGTAAAAGGTGTCTTGCCTTGAAGGTTGGGCATGTGAGCAGAAACCGATTTCTTACCTTTTCAAGAAGCATCATTTAGAAATTCCAGCTAACACTTTACCCTGTTCCGATAAAATGAGAACTACGGCAACCTTCCCTGTTAAGAAGGACTCACTAGGGGCAAGTGAGCAAGAAGGGGTGGGGCGAATCTGGACTTTCAGGCTATGCTTGGTGCTGATGCCTCTTCCATTCAGGGACCTGCCTACCCATCCTGCCTGAGAATTTCTCTTAGAGAAACCACAGACTCATTCTTAGATATGCAAAAAAGCTTCCCAGCTCACTGCATATTGGGGTATATATACCTTGAATCATTAGTTTGATCTAGATAGTATGGAAAGCATCATATTCCATGCTCTCATGGTCAACCATCTAATTTCTCTGATTCATGGATTTCTAAGATTTCCTTTTAGTCACACAGAAGGTATTTCTCTTCAGGTTGCATGTGGTTGGACTACAATGTCTTGTTTATGTTTCTGTGTCCCCTGTAAGACAGCCTCAAGTTCCTCACAGCACAGCTCATAATATTTACCTGTAACAGGTGCCCCTTTAAGGTCTGATAAAAAATTAATAACACTCTTAGCATGCATGGAATTCTATTTCCAGCCATTGATTGTGATTTGGGGGGTTAGTTGCTCTGAACTTAAAACCTGCTTCTGTCATGACTAGCTCTAGACCTTCAGGGAAATAATTTACAATCATTATTCCTCTGCATTTCCATCCATAAAATCTAGATGCTAAGTCCTAACTTAGAACCTGGTCAGGAACATTAACTGACATTGTAGAGAAGGCACTTATCACTGTGCCTGGTATCATAAATGCAGAACTGTGGGGCTGGAGCGGTGGCTTAGTGGTTACAGCGCTTGCCTGGCATGAGCAAGTACGCAAGCTGGAACCCCAGCACCATGTAAAAAGGATGTGTTGGAACAATGAAAGCCACATGAAAAACTAAATAAAATTGATTTCCCCCCCACACACAAACACACACACACACACACACACACACACACACACACACACTGTCCCTCTCTCTTTAAAAAAAAAATAAATACATAAAAATTAAAAATAAAAAAATAAATGCAGAACTGTTAAATCTCTAACATAATCCTATGACTGTACCACAGAACACACAAGGGCACTGAGGCATGGAGATTCAAATCCAATCTCCTGTTAATTATGGGAAGAACTCAGACCAACCAAATTCCATGGGGCTCAGAATCAGTCAGGCTCTAGGTCAAGCAGCTAAAACAAAGAAGCCAGATAATAAACACAGTGGTTTAAACAAAAGAGAAATGTATTTCTTCTTCTACAATATTTCAGGTTGGTGGGGCCTTCAGCAACTAATGTTCTTTTCACCTTGCTACTCTGACATTTCCAGATTACCACTATCACTGCATGGTTAAAGTTGGACCAAAACCATCTGAGGTTACAGCAAGTAGGAGGATAGGGGAACATAACCTTTCTGACATCTTAAAGCCCAGGTCCGCAAGTGTTACACATGGGTCACATTCTATGCAAAAGAACTGAGCCACACCTACCTGGAGGTAGTGGGGCCTAACTGGTTGGCCATATGCTCAGCTACAGCTATATTTCCATGGAACAATGAGGAGTGCACACAGCTAACAATCTCTGCCATAGATGTCAATACCTATGCTTCTCAACATAAAAAGTGCAAGGCCTCATTCTATAGCTGCGCTTTTGCCATCTCCGAAAACTTATCTCCTCATTCTAGGTTATGTTGCTCTGTTACAGTGGGGATAATATTACTACACACTCAATACTCACATTAATGAATGTTCTAGCCTTTCTGTGAAAAACATTCAGCCTTTTAATGGCACATTTATGTTACTGCATCCAGTGAAAATCATATGTTTATGTGAAAAGTTTTTTATGAAAAGACCAACTGATAAAACCACACTTAATATTATATATGTGGGAAACAGGGACCAGAAAGAAAAAAGTTAATTAGCTGAAGTTTTAACTATCATTAGCTAGTAAATTAACCAGATATAGAACTTTGGAAAAAGAAGAGCATAGAGCTAATATTTGTTGAATACCTTCCAGCATACCAAGTGCCTTACTTCATTCACATAAATAATGACTGGCAGTTACTGCATCTCAAATACTGTCTGTGCCTCCCAGAAAGTTAGTTTGTAGCTCCACATAATTATTTCATTTTAACTTTGCTACCACCTTACAAAGTAGAAATTATGGATGAAGAAACTGGGACCCATGAAGGCAAAATCAATCTGTTTAGGTTCAGATTTTACATAATTTTTTTCATGGGCTAGGGATGTAGCTCAGTGGCATAGCACTTGCCTAGCATGCTTGAAGCCCTGGGTTCAATCCCCAGAATCTGTAATTTCTATTTTAATTTTACTTTTATAATGTAGTGACATTATAAAATAGGTGTTATAGATGAGGAAACCAAGACTCTGGAAAGTAAAGTCAGTTTGCAAATGTCACTCAAAGATTCAATGTTTATGTAAAACCCCAAGTTTTCCTGGCTCTAAGACCAATACCCCAAACCCCATATCCAAGCACATCATTCATATTAACAATGCCTTAATCAAAAAGCAATACACCACATAATTAACATTATTATCTGGATCCTTTCTCATTTTCTAACTAAAATTCTACATGAAAACTACAAAAGCCAAGTGAGTCCGCATCAGAACCATGATTAGAGAACTATGCACATGGGCATACGTCACAAGAGGTAATTGCATGCATAAAATCAGCAGCACTGACCCAAGAGTGCAGACAAACAAGCAGACTGGGAATATTATTAACTGGAAACATTTTCTACTTAATTGCTGTACAAATTTCGCTCTTAAACTATTAAATTTCCACTTAAGAAAATCACCAACAGATGATGAGGCCTCTGCTCTTAACACCTAAATATTTTAGATTTTAGAGAACTGTACATATGATTTTTAAAGCAATAGTCTCTGATCATTTAAGTAATTTAAATGAATTAATAACTTTGTCTAGTATATATGCACAAATACATCTCAATTCAAAGGTTTTTACAGGATCCATTTTCTTAAAGATTGAATTTGGTGGTGGTTGAGAGGGAATAGGAAAACACAGATGTGTTAGGACTTTACCATTGAGAACACCTAACTAACAAGACCTTTCCATTGCAACATTCTTTCACACTATAGTGTCTGGTAGGGAAAAGGGAGAAGAGGGTAGCACTTCTCATTTGAGGGCAGGCTTATTTTGATCTCTTGGTCTCTACAGCATAAGTCACAAAAACAGATAATATAACAATTTAATCTATACACACATTTATTGTTGTACATTTTACATATGTAAATTTATACCTTCAAATGCAGTAGGAGTCAAAGTTTCAGGCTCCATTTCTGCATTTAAATACCTAGACAGTAATATAAAAGAAAGTATTAAGCTATTCAATAACCCAGTTGGATACTAAATGAAACCTAAATAATCTCTGGAATAAAAGAGGATTAAATCACTTTATGCAAGAAAAAACATATATATAATGTGTCTAGATTGCTTTTTTCTATAATTACTTTCAACATAAGCTTAAAAACCCAAAATACTTCATGTTCTATCATAAAATTCTACTCTGGCTATCATATTTAAATTAATTTGCTTTCTATGAGAAAACAGACATTGTATCTTCAAATCACTTAAACGACAACTCACGATATTTATGTCTTTAAAATCTAATTCTGGTGCTTATATTGAAAAGCAGGAAGTTCCAATTGAATGAATCAACTTAAGGGAATATTCTTTTAAGCAATTTCACACAAAATGAGTATGACACAAACATACTGTCTACACAATAAACATTTTATTTAGAAAACTGCATTTCAGAAAGTGTTTTCACTTAGAGAACAAAAGTGTTGACATTTCTCTACTTCTGTTTTAAAGAGAAAAGTTAACTGTAATTCTTTACTTAACAATAACTTTCTCAGTGTGGCTCATGAAGAATGGGGTAAGCTCTTTAACATTAACCAGAATCCATCATTTCAGGGTTTTCAATTGTTTCATACCCACAAATAAAAGAATGTATTCTGCTTCAAAGAAGTTTTTCATCAATTTCCTATATAAAATCATCTTTGTCTTTCTTAAATATATATAGGAAATTTCTACTAAGCATAAAGGCAAGTCTGTGTCTAGTTTTAATATAAACTATCTGCTTATCTGAAATAGTTCATATTGTACAGAGTTTAAGAAATTTAACTCTATATTTATTAAGATATTTACTTGTGGGCTGGAGCAGTAGCTTAGCAGTTATGGCGCTTGCCTGGCTCGGGTGAGTACGCAGGTTCAAACCCCAGCACCACACAAATAGCAAAGTGTCCAAGCAATGAAGGCCACATGAAAAACTAAACTAAAAAAATGATTCTGTCTCTCTCTCTGTCTCTCTCTCTTTTAAAAGATATTTACTTGTAATTACTTAAAGATATTACAAAAGTGAAACACTGAATCAGTTTGCTAGGGCTGGGAGTATAGATCAGTGGTAGGAACACATGCCTGCCATCCACAAGGCCCTGTGAAAGTCCCCAACCCTGTGAAAAATAAAGTTTTTCTTTAATTTTATTTTGATGAAATACTGCTTGATAGTCTGCTTTATTCACTTATATCACACAGAAAATATTGTATGGGTTGTTCAACATTTTTTTAAGTTGCTTACAGAACCTACTTTTAAAATGTCCTTCAGTTCACTGTTTCTTCATTAAGGCAGTTAAGAACAACTTATGCTTACAAAAAGAAGCCCTCTACCAGATGTGAAATGAATTAAAAGCTGGTCTTACCCTAAGTCAGTATATCTAGAGTGAGGCAGCTCTACCAGGAGGAAGACCTAAATTCTAGGGTGGTGATATTCTGAGTTCATGGGAAAGTTACTTAATGTCTCTTGAGATTTCAAATTTTGGTAAGAGTAGAGATAATAAAGAGTATCTTACTTGTCAAGAGTCTCTTCAGAAGTCATCGAAATACAACATTTATGATTAAAATATGCCATTCAAAGTCACCATGAAGGAGAAAGCATGTGCTAAGGTGAAGGTGTAGTGGACCCCCCTCCTCTTGTAGCCAGGATCTCTCTAGCAGAACCCTGGAATGACAGATTCCTGAGTGTTCCTTTACTAAGAGGCCAATTATACTTTTCATCCAAGCAGGAGTTGGTTCCTGGCAACTTGACTGATATCAAGCCATTTTTTTCATTGAATTAAGTCACAACCTTTCTCTTTCTAACCTCTCGGAATGAACAAAACTCTTTTCTTGTTTTTATGATTGTAAAATATCAAATTATGCAACCTCATTTCAAGGGAAAGATCTGTACTGGTAGCCAGACTAAAAGCACTATTGTATGCAAAGAAAGTTAAACTATTGGAAAACTACCATTTCCAGCAGAATGTGGTATCGTTAAACACAGATTGAAATTTGAAGCAGAAGTAGTGGGGGAAAAATGTATCTCGAAATGTGATAAGGTCCATTATGTTGCTTGATGAGCCTGCTTGCCTCTCCAAAACATTACCCAAAGGTGCTGACAAAACTGAGGGAATATATTACATTGAAATTATCAGAATTTTTCTAAGTAGTTAAAATTTTGAAGCAAAAAGGGCTTCAAATCTCATGCAGTGTTACAAACAAATATATTGGGAACTGTACAGCCAAGGTGCTAATCACTTTTTTAAAAAACTTACTCTTGCATAAACATTAAACGCACCACTTTAAAATGCAGAGCCACACACCTGAGGCTGCTCCTTCACTGTCATCTTAATTCAGTTTCAATAATTAACTGAATTTTAATTATACAAATATCTTTATTCATTTGGAAACCCTAGAAAAGTTGAGATCCAAAAGAGTCTGAAATCTAACTCATCATTTTGAACCAGAGTCAATCTTAACTATAAATATAATCTACTATCCTCTTACTGAGTTTTCATTTGGGATGTTATTGAAAAATTCTCATACAATGTTTTTAATAAAACTTCAGTTTTCTTATAGGCAAATCTGTAATTACAGGCTTGGTATTTTTTATAATTTTTCATATGGGATATTTACAACAACCAGCAGTCACAGCATATTCCCCAGAGTATCTGTGCAGTGACACAATCATATGAAAATTGATTTCAGGAAATAATCAATTCATGTATGAATTAAAGGAAATTAACTGCTTTAAAAATAAAAGCTTGTTTTGAAAGAGCTATCTCAAATTTAAAAAATTATAAAAATTTAGGTCTTGCATTTCTCATTTATGTTAATGAATATTGGGTAAATATGGATTAAAAGTATGTGAAAATAAAAATATTGCCTGCTAGCTTACATTTGCTCTGGTACCTGCCTGGTCCACTACTAGGTACAGCTGTAGGTTTGGGCAGTGAAGCTCCAGTGAAGATGAAGACATCTTCTGGGAGTAAACACAGTGGGCCAATAACAGGACATTGTGGGTCCTGCTGATAACACAGACTGTACACATTCGCCTCAGTAACTGGCAGGACTCGGAGACAAGGGAGTTTGCCCAGTAACTTTTTTCTTTAATTAGTTGAATATGGACTTACAATCGAGGGGGAATCATTATCAAACAATCAGAAACAAATGTATATTTACAGTTAGCCAAGGCCGATGTCATATCATGGTTTCCCCCCTTGAGTTCCCCATGGTTCTTTGTTTCCCCCCAAAGAACCCCTGTGTTAAGTGGACTCCTTGTGGAGGTCAGAGATCTCCTTCCGAGTTTATTCCGCCATATTCCCTCCCTCCAGTCTCCTAGATGTCATTCTAATCCCTCTTCCCTCCCTGTCCCCCTCCCTAGGTCTCCAGGTATCCTAGGCAAGGTTCCCCCTGTTAGTGTAAAAATTCATACCTGTTGAGGATATTATTAGCTTAGCCATCTGACATACTGTTGTGACTCCCCAGTAACTTTTAAATGGGTTGTGAAAGAAGAAAGAACAGAGTGAAAGCCATCCTCCGCTGTAGATTCTAACAGTTTGGAAGGAAGTTCATGAAGTTTGGAGAGTGGAATGCACAAAAGGAAAAGTTCTTTTCATATTTTGAAGATGAGAAAATTTAGGACCAAAGAAACACACAGAACGGAGAATGGTAGCTCTAGAAACGAAGTTTGCTCATATCACAAAGCACTGATGCCAGTTGGGGTTCGTCTGAAAATTAAGTGCTTTTGGAGTTTGCTATAAAAGTCTTATAAAAATTCCAAACCATATCATATTCATTGTCACAAAAATCTAACCTATGTTGTATGTTGTAAAGATAGGCAGAAGAAGCCTATGAACACAAAGAAAATGATCAGGGATTTTAAAATAAAAATAAGTGAAAGGCAAGATGAAAAGTTCATACAATGTTTTTAATCCCACCCTTACCCTATGGATATTCCCTAAACTTTATATACTTTCTTCCTTTCATGTGGCTTCAACTTTCGACTCATATTGAAGTCTCTCCAGTCTCTCATCTCCAGTTCTATTATTTCAAAAAATCATAATATCCCCATCTTGAGTTGCTCAGAAAGGGGCAACTCTGGCATGCCCTGTTGGCAGGGCAAGCACAAATCCAGATAATGAATGTTGGATCACAGTCTCCCTTCAAGAACGCAGTTTACCCAACCAATCTCACTCTGTATGCCTCTTGTCCCCTGCCCCTCCTGAGAGTCTGTTGACAAACCTCCATTCTAGCACTACACTTAAAGCAGAGTCATCTTCATCTTTGGCTCCTCCTTTGTCCTCAGTTGCAGACAGTCAAAAGAGATGTCTACTCTTTTCTTTTACTACCACTGCCCACATCTTTGATGCCAGGCCTCACAGCATGTGTCCACATTTCTCAAAAAGATATTGAATTTTGTCCCTCTTCCCCCTTTGAAATCCATTCAATGGGCACAGACATTTTAAAAACTCTAATTTCAAGCCTTGTTTGGGGAAAACATACATATGTAGTAGAATTTTAATGCAAATTAAAGAAACAACAGACCCTAATATGGGAGGAGAGTCACACAAGAAGCTTTACTGATAATAATCAATTTTAATATCCTATCTCGGATATGAGCATCAAGGAGTTTATTATATTTACACAAACATGCACACTTAACATCAGAAATTTGATTCTATAATAACGTGAAAATAAAAAAAAAAAACCTTTTTTCAAAAAGAGAGAGAGCCCCTTACAGGTTTTAACAAAATGAATCTAATAAATTTTAAAATTATTTTATTATACTGAAACTTCCCTAATAGACATTTCAGCGTAGAAACTGAATGTACATAAAGGTTTCAGTTCTGATACAAGAAATCTAAAATCCATTGGGTGGAGCACTGTCCTCTATTTATAGGGTAGTTCTGCTGGGATATTTGATACAAATGCAAGTTACTTTCTCTCTTTCTCTCTCGCTGCCCCTCTCTCTTAAAAACCTACACCCAAAAACCAAAGGCCAAGACCAAACATGTAGGTAAACCAGGAAAAAGACAAGAGATACCCACCCTTTAACAGAAGAGCTCTACCACTGACAAGGCCTTATGTTGAACACTGAGCAGATGTGTCAGAATTTCTCACTCTTGCCACTGTTGACATTTGGAGCCAAGTAATTCTTTGTTGTGTGAAGTTGTCCTGTGCATTGTAGGATGTATAACAGCATTCCAAGTCTTTTCCTACTCAGTGACATACCTTCCCCTGCCACTTGTGACAAAGAAAAATATCCACAGACATTGCCACATGTGTCCTAAGGAACAAAGCTATCTCCATGTGAGAACCATGGCACCTGTTGGCCTTCACATTGGAAAGACACAAATGAAGAAAGTGAGAGGATCCAGTATTTTATACTTGAAGGAAAATAAATTTAGACCAGTACAAATAGTATATCACTGTTTTCCTGAATTCCATACAGTTTCTTCAAAATACAGAAATAAGATAATTTATGAATTTGTTGCCACTTGAGAAAATAACATGGCTTATACCTGTCTTCATGTCTTCATTCAGTCAATAGTAAAACTGATTAGTTGATATGTCCAAAATGTGAGATAATTTTAATGAAATAGCTTTTTTGCCTACTTAGATTATATGAGCTCCATGTTACCAGTTTTAGCTCCATGATGGTTCTGATCATTTATTGGCTCTTTAGCATTCAACATAGGTAACCAATCCCTCCTCCTGAGCATGCCTTCATCTTATGTCTTCCCACAAAATGACAACTTTCTGGATTTCTCTTTTCTCTGGTGCCCATTTATCCACCTCCTATGCTGGATCCTTCACCTCTACCCAGCTTCAAAATTTTGGAATTCCCCGAGGTTGCATACAGAATTCCCCTGATGAACTTTCTTCATCTCACACCATCTCCCTAAATGATCACATCCACAGCTTCACATACCACCTACGTGCCATCAGCTGCCTTTTTGACATATTTCCTTGAGTGTTCCAAAAGCATTTCATCTGAGATGTCCAAGCCTGCTCCCCTTTCAGTGTGCCCATCTTCATAGGTGCCATCTCCTTAGACCCAGCAGCTCACATCAGAAGATCATAACTGACACTTTTTGCACTCTCATGTTCACATGCAGTTCTTTATCAAGTCCTATTATTTATAAAGAATTTCTCACTCTGTCCCCTGTCTCTGCCTGAAGGCCAAGATACAGGCCAGGTTACCATCCTTTCTGCACTAGGCAATAGTTTCTAACCTGCTTCCATGTGTCTGCTCTTCTACTTCACGAATCCTACCCTCCATCTGCAACTACTTTAAAAATGTCATTCAGCTCATGTAACTTCCTGCAAAAACCTTGAAATCATTTCTGATTGCACTTGAACAGTTTGCAGCTCCCTAGTGTGACCTTCTAGGCCCTGTACAATCTGGACTGCCAACACTTTCAAGTGAGCCTTCCCCTTTTTGCCTGTTTCAACCACACTGGTCAGTACTCTTCCTCAAAGAGGCCATTACATTTTAAAGTGAATTAAATGTTTTGCCAAAATATTTAATCTCCAAACAACAGTGACATAATAACATTGACAAATGTTAAAGAACAGGTTAGAAAAAGGAGGGTTTGGAAATATGAGGACACTGGTATTCAGTAATCCAGTAGGTGACCAAGCCCATCAGAAATCGCACTAGTGCACAAAGTGGACAGTGATAAGCTAAATGGCACTCCTGAGTCTGTCTCTACCCTGGCCCCTACATTATGAGTTGTGAATGATATATTCTTATGAAAAAAAGACATTAGAGAGAGAAAGAGAGAGGTAAAAAAGAAAAACAGATGATGGAACACTTCCAGAAAAGAGTCTATAGTTATTAGTATTAAGCAGCCTCTGTCTTCTCTAATGTCTAAGGATCCAAGGATGCTTTATAACAATAATTCTTTCCACTTCACTCCCTCTTCCAGCAGCAGCTCCAACTCCTTTTATACCTTTCCTTTGCTGCAAAAAAGAAAACATGTTTTCAAATCTCTTTCAATGTTTTCATAGGCACAGAAAGCTTGGCTGATTCTGTCAAGATGATAAAAGTACTGTACAACGAAGGGAAAAACAAGGTAAAAATGAAAGGCTGTACATTGTGTCAGATTTCCTGATAGACAACAAGTCAATCATTTTATATATGTTTGCATTTTCAGGTCCAAATTCCACACTGGGTGCCCTTTAGTAAAGGAAAGCTTTTTAAAAACACCATTACTCTGTTGGAGGGGGAAAAAATTCTCCAAAGTTGTGAAATTAACCTCTTCCTTCATTCACACATTCAGTTCTATTTTTGCAATTGCACCAGTAATCTCAAAGAAAAAGCATTGAAAGTCAATTCCAGGTTTCTAAAATGTCTGACTGTGCATGTCCCAGTTCTCTTCAGCACCTCCCAGTAGATTCAGCCAATTTTTATTTCTGCAGTGCATCAGTGTTTATCATTTGTTTTACAACAGCACTGTGTGTTCTTGAAAATTGACTTAGATGAATTTCACCCGTCCTCTACGAAAACTCAAAAAAGACAAATGGCCTTAAAAGCAAAATCCACCACTGAGGCATGGTTAATTTACTGAAAGAGCACTTCTTTTTTTACCCTCTCAGCTCAATATTTACTTCATTACAGTGGTAACTCCACCCCCACTAGTCTCTGTATTTGTCAAGATTTATGACAAATTTCTAGCTTGTAATTAGGCATTATGAAAATTCACTATGGGAAAACTATTGCTAGACAAAAGCTTTCCCAGACAATTTGCTTTAAAGGAACTGGATAATTCTCACCTTCTGGAAGACTAAGAGCAAAATTATGGATGTATTTTGATTGCACATCTTCAAACAACCAGACTTTGTTTAGACAAACACTCTAAAAAGTTGGTAAGTCAGAAAGACTTGGAATAAAATCCTGGCCATCTCTTATTAGCTGGGTAATTAAAGGAAAGTTGCTTAAACTCTCTGTGCCTCAATTTCCTTAGCTAAAAAATGAAGATAATAACAATAAGTATTGCACAGGGAAATTCAGATGGATGATTAAACAAGAAAACCACTCAGTGCAGGGTCAGAAACATAGTAGCCAATACCATTTCATTAATGATGTAGAGAAGGAATGGACTAACGAAGACCCTCATCTCCCCATTTGCTGCCTACCTCAGAATTTCCCCAATCTCATTACTAATGGAAAAAGTTATCCCAGCAGCTTGCAGCCCTGTAAGAAAGCCAGCCTCGGAAGCCTTGAGATCTCCAGCTCAGAGAGGGAAGAATAAGAGCTGGGCTCAGCTTCCCAGATCCAGCAGAGCCACCTGCACCAGCTACAACACACTTCCCCACAGGATGATAGGGGCCCACAGTGGGGGCTCTTCCTTAGGATGTGTTACTGCTTGCTCTGCGACCTTAGCCAAATCTCTACTCCATCTGCTCCTCCCAAAGAGAGATGGTGGACAAGGCAAGCTGTGGCACTGTTCATTTTCAGAGAGAATCAATTCAGAGATGGGCTGAAGAGCAAGAGGGGAGAATTTCCCTGGGCCAGGGACAAGAATGCACTCCTGAAGATTTTTTCTCAGCCTTGCCTTATCCAATAATCAGGAGGAAAGCAAAGGTCAAGAGACAAATAAGCATACCCAGACACAAGGTTTGGCTTTCTGTTTACACACATCTCAACACTACCATCACTCTGACCATGTCAGCCAACAGTTGAGGGCCAAATACAGTGAGCATTCTGTTCCTAGCTCTTTTTAAAGTCAGCACCTAGACTTCACCTTGGGAGTTCAGTATTATTATCCTCAATTTCAGGTGAGAAAACTAAGACAGTTAAGGAACTTCCTCAAGGACATTGCATTATAACAGATCAGTCTGGCTCCACATTCCATGCTCTTAAATCCTATCCCCTATTCCTGCTCCCACTGGGTAAACAATCCCTAGAAACTTAGTCTTGCTTTCTGGGATTCATAATTCAATTTTCTGTAATAATATTTCTCTAAAACTTAAATGACTAAGCTGGTGTGATGCTTTAGGGGATTTTAGGCCTATGTTATTTAATGTTCACGATGGGTACATTTTAAAACATTGCAATTCAACAAGAATGAAGGGGGTGCACACCACAGAGATGTGGAAGAAACAGCATGGGCCGTGGGCTCCTGAGTGTGGAAGCTCTGTGATGGGTGCCTGGGGAATCCATACACTGCTCCCTCTATTTTCATTTGTGCCTGAAATTTTCCATTATAAAAAAAATTAAAAGCATTACAAATTTCAACCATATAGAAGATAAGTGAAGACCTTTCGCTGTTCAGAATCCATAGGGACATTAAGTTTCCACAGACAATGCCTCTGTTGACATGACAAAATTTCAAGAACTAAGAGTACAGGAACGCATTAATTAAAAACAGTAGTACTAATTCTAGAATCCTCCCCCCCAAAATATTTTCATTTTCTCCATCAGGAACAGTAAAACGCATCACCAGAGTTGAATTTTTTGCTCACTCTAATTTTTGTTGCTGCTGCTGCTGTTGCTTTAAAAAGCTTTTGTTTCCCCTCCTGTAGCAGGTTTATCTTGCCACAGTCCACAAATTACTAAAGACTATTTGCAAAGTCAAACTTAAAACTGTCCACCCCAATTTCCTTTCCACAGTTTTCTTAAAAGCTTAAAAGAAAGAAACTCACCCGTTCTGTTGTGCATTCCCTCTTTACCAAAGTGTGCTGTGGTTTCGACAACTAGCCCAGTCCTTCTGAACTTTTCTGTATCCGTTATAATATTAAAGAGCCACAAGGAAGGGAAGTGGTTAGTCAACTTGCTAATTTTATCAGTCCCTCCCACTGGTTAAATAGTACCTGATGCTACAGACGCAAAATCAGTTTTCTAGCTCATTTCCCTGCTACGGCACGACTTTATAAAGACAGCATAACTAGGGGGCAAAGAGAGCGACTGTATCTGGTTTGTAGGCATGAGATAGTTAATGAATGAACATCTTACTATTAATAAGAAGTCTAATAGACTACAGAAACCAGCGATTCAACAAAATGAGGAGGAGGAGAGAGAACGCCTGTTGGCTTCATACTCCAAGCACACTCAGTTTGGGTGGGAAAGGGAGTGATTTTTAATGCAATCAGAGGACGTGTGGGAAGTGGCTGGTGTTTCATTTGTTGATAAATTATTCTGCCCTGGAATGGAGCCAGTTTACCGGATATAGAAACTTCCACAACTTGGGGCCCTGGCTCAGCTCAGACCACTCTTCCTCTGGAGCATGGTAATTAAAATACAGGACAAAGTGGCAAATATGTGCCTTTGCATGAGGGAAAATTAAACATTCTCTGAAGAAGAAGCTGTGAACTGTGTCCTAGATGTAAAGCCTGCAACAAGAGAGGAAATACAGAGCCTGAGACAGATTTTAATGAAATAAAAAGCTTTTGATGTTTTGATCCAACTCTGAAAGATTGCAACATATATAAAACACTATCACCCCAGAACCCTAGATCAGGCAGTTTTCTGAGCTACTTAAATGGGTAGCATTTGAATTAAATTTGGAGCACTCACTTTGAAGTATATTTCCCACTGTATCTAAGGATTATGGAATTAGAAAAAAGAATGTCTGAAAACCAAATCATCCTGAAGGCTCATTAACCCTTGCTTTTGATTGGCTGAGAAAATGTCCCTTCAGAGGATTTCTGACACTTTATATTATATTCACATGTGGTGATGGCTTTACAAAAAGAGTTAAATTTAGTAAGCTGGGACAGGCTAAGGAAACTAGCAGTTCCTTGCTGTCACTCCTCCCTTCTTAGCATTCTCCCAACTCAATGTTACTTACCTAGTGAAATAAGGGAAAGAAAAAAGAAGAACTTGGAGCAGAGTTACTGCATTTATTTTACACCTCTATAAATATTTACTAATTAGATCGAAGAAAATGGCTTGTACCAAAGTGAAATATAAGCAACACTTTCCTCTGAGATTGCACCAACTATTTCTCCTCAAGAGCAACAAGTGCACTGTTCCAACCCCCAAGGTTTCTATATTTGTCTGGGTTCAAGGTGAAAACAAAATTTTAAACCCAACATAACCTGAGGCTTTAGTTCCTCTCACTTATATCTGCGGCTTTCATCTTCAGGGAAGGGACAGGAAAAGGCAGAGTTCTACAGAAGAAAGAAGGAAGGGGAAAATGAAAAAGGTTTGAAGAAGAGAAAAGCTGTCACAGGCCCCCTTGAACTCCACAGCCCCCTAAACCACCGGGCTCATACACCTCTTCAGCATCTTCCAGAAGCCTTCTTCCCCTACTCACACAGGCCTGCTTGCCCCATCTGACAGCCTTGGTCATCATCCCAAGTTAGCCCAATGCTATCCTATGGGAAGTCATGAAGAATATTTAATATGCAATCATAACATTTAAGGATAATTCCTTTTTCCTAAAAGACTTTAAAGGAGTTCTGAAATTTCTTTCCCCTATACCAAACAGTAAAGCTGGAAAGGCACGCTAACCCACAGAGCACCATGGGACACACTGGTGTCAGTGGTATGATTGGCCAAACTGAACAATTCATAGCAAATCTTCAAACAATGAACAAAGTACTGTAATTCTACAGTACTTGTAGTCCTGAAAAATTCAATGTATGCTAACTTTAAAACACTCTTTATACATGTAACAGATTTTGTTTCTGGACTCAAATAATTATAATAATTATAAAAAGGTGTTTCACTATATGAGTGTCCCAAAGATATATAAAAAATGCAGGAAACAAGAAAAATTCTTCCAGGCACAGAACGGTTCCTCCTGTTACAGAACCCCGCACATTCTTGACCGTAGCCCACCAAATGCCACTAGCACCTTCCAAGCACTGTAGCATAAAGAATTTCCAAGAATTTACAAAGGACCAGCATGGCAAACTGAAAACCAATACCCTAGACAAATCACTGCCTTTGCAAATCATGTGCTCTTGATGTCCCTGCCTAACACACACATCACATCAAGATGCCCTCTGGAGCAGTGGCTCAGCAGTAGAGCAATTGCCTGGCATGTGGGAGGACCCAGGTTCAAACCCCAGCAACAGGTACACAACCAAGTGTCAGAGAAACAAAGGCCAGATGAATAAATAAAAATTGATTCTCTCTTTCTCTCTCACTTCTCCCCCCTCTCTCTATTTTTAAGAGAGAAAGAAAGTGAGAGAGAGAGAGAGAGACAGAGAGAATCAATTTTAATTGAGTTTTTCACATGGCTTTCATTGCTCTGACACTTAGTTGTGTACGTGGGTGCTAGGGTTTGAACCTGTGCATTTGAGCATGCCGGGCAAGTGCCATAACCACAGCCACCTCTCCAGGTCCCTCACTCTCTCTTAAAAAAAAAAAGTATAGATTAGGGAAGGATTGAAATGAATTCAATACCATGCCCCAGCTAAAGTAGGTAGCCTCCAAAGACTACCACCAACTATGGTGAAGCAGATTATGAGGCCCAGCTTTGCCAAACTTCCTGTCTTTCAATAAAATGAACCTGGACTTTTATGTGAAATCTCTTTTAAAAGATTATAAACATTCTTCAGACTGTAAAAAATTTACTTTTAGCCTGACATGACCTCTGTCCTAGATATTGGTTATTCAATCAAAAATATGTATAAGGATAGTTATAAAGCATGTAATGTTAAAGCTGGGGTATTCAGTGTAACAAACAGGTGACCAAGCACTTGGATCACTTAGAACTTTCTCAAATGAGGAAGTCCAAAAAGCCTATAAACATATGAGAAAATGCTCTCCAAAACTAGCAATCAGAGAAATGCAGATCAAAACTTCACGGAGATTCCACCTCACTTCTGTCAGAGTAGCAAAAATAAAGAATACGAACAATGACAGATGCTGGAGGGGCTGTGGAAAAAGAGGAACACTTTCACACTGTTGGTCGGACTGCAAAATGGTACAGCCACTCTGGAAAACAGTATTGAGACTCATCAAAAAATTAGGGCTAGAACCACCTTATGATCCCAAAAGAGCTAGAATCGGCATATTACAGAGACACAGCTTCATCAATGTTTTTAGCAGCTCAATTTACTATGGCTAGACTATGGAACTAACCCAGATGCCCCTCACTGGATGAGTGGATTCAAAATTTGTGGTACAGATATACAAGGGAATTCTACTCTGCTATTAGAGAAAACGATATCATGGCATTTTCAGCCAAATGGATGGAGATGGAAAAAAATATGCTCAGTGAAATATCCCAAACTCAGAGACTCAAGGGCTGAACGTTTTCTCTCATTTGTGGAAGCTAGAATACAATCAGAAACAGAATGATAGATGGCTAAGCTAATAACAACCTCAATATGAATGAATTTTTACACGATCAAGGGAACCTTGCCTATGAAGCTGGGGGATGAAAGGAGGAATGCAGGGAGTGTGGGTGGGAATAGGAAGGATATCAAGAAGGCTGGAGGGAGGGAGTAGGGGTGTTATCAACCCAGTGAGGAATCTTTGACTTCCACGAGAAGCCCAACTAACATGAGGTAAAGTAGGGGGAAGCATGGGATCAAGCAGAACCCAAGGGGGAAGACCATGGGATGGCATCAGCCTTGGCTTGCTCTGTCATTATACATTTGTTCTTGATTGTATGGCAACGATTGATTCCCTCCTAAATGTAAGACTATCTTGAATGAATAAAAAATGAAAAAAAGGACTCTATACACTTTAACACAATTTCTCTCAAAACTGCAAGAATTTTGATGGAGATCTTGATTTTGTATTACTTGACCAAGTAATTTTAATTTCTTCCGCAGATAACCTTGGAGAATATCCAGGAGTGATTTTAGAAATGGAAATTGTTGTAAATGTAATATAAAAGTTCAGTGCTTGAAATCTTTTGAAATAGACCCAAATACACACAAGAATTTCATATATAATAAAATTATAATTTCAAACTGTGAAAAAACCAATTATATGTAAATTAAATAAGATGGACTCTAGTGTTCCCATCACTCTATCCATAAATATACTCTAATATATCACTTTTTCACTTTTCTTTATACTATTGAGTGTATTCTAAGTTTTTCCTAAAATGAACACAAAAAGTTTTGCATTAAGAAATAACAGAAAGTGTATTTTAATTTATGAAATGAAGAGAAGTTACCTATGGTATACTCTTTGAATGTACCCACAAAGAACTACAGTTAAAATGAAAAAATGAAATTCCTCTCAAATACTTAATGACACTCCATCTCAAGCATCAGTTAAAGATCAGATGTAACAGTTCACTGTCTACGTATCAGAAGAGAGATGCATGCATGTAATAAGATTCATTACCTTATGCTACAGATACACAAAGCATTCTTTTATCTCCTTTACTAGGTAGAGCCCACACAGGCAGATCTGAATGCACATCATAGAAGGCAGTCAAATAACTGTACATTGGTTAAAAAAGAGCTAGACTTTTAAAAAGGGTAAAAAATTAGATAAATTTCCCCATGAGCTAAATAATAATAATAAAATTAACCTTTAAAATTAAGGTGCTTTGGTAATTTAACTACATTTTTCCTATTTACAAAATTAATATTAGAAGCTGACTCATGTTTAACTCAATAAAATTATTTTATTAACTTCCTCTAACACTTTGAAAATACTTTATAAAACCTCTCTTATTTGCCAATTTTATCCATCATTCTACTGAATCTTGGGCCACATTTTATTCCTATAAAAACTTATTTTCCATCAAATAAGAAATATCTGATTAGAAATGTTTCAAAGCTGATTATGCTAGGTACAAAATCTCACATCCTGAAACACAAGCTTACGTCTTCAAACATCATGTATAATAAAGCTATTTAATGCACACTGCTACATATACTTCAAATTCTGCAATTATGATTGAATTTTTGTAATTTGAAAATATGTACCACCAAGCCATACAGAAAGGTACTTTTAGAACCCTGGAAGCTGGTGTGGAAATGATGATGTAAGTTTTGCAGATACTGCCTTTTCTTTTCTTTTTTTCTCTCACGTTGTACAGTTATGCATGGTGCTTATTTTGAAAGGAAATTCACCCCTTTTTCCTGTCTTAAGTTATATGCTGACTACAGCTGTAGTCATATATTTAAATATGTTTTCAAGTTTATTCACTTCAAGTCTGCAGAATCAGAAGATTATACAGTTTGTGAATTAAATCTTTCCTGTTGGTTGTATCTTTCAATTTGATTACAAAAGCAGATGCTGGCAGGTTTGAGAGTTGCTAGTTCAACACTGTTGGGAAACCCAGGGTAAATAACAAAATTACCAACTGCCCTTCATAAAAGGAGATATGAAAATCTCATAAGCATTAGCATCATGCTGTGCATTTTTCCTAGGAAAACATCCCAAAAACGCTTTAGGCATTTTGACTGAACTTACCATGAATGTGATTATTTTTAGCCAGAAGTTTGCTTATTGACATATTCAAATTAAAAAAAAAAAGCTGTGAACGGAAAGCAATATCTCTAATTACTTTCTGAAAGGAAAGAACATTCCAGTATGTATGTGTATGTGTGTGTATCCCCCAGTAAGCACACAATATTCAGCTTCACTAGTAATCAAATAAATGCAAATTATGAAAGATTGACATTTTCATCCATCAATCGATGCTAAAGATGCTGATGACAAGCACAGGATTTGAAAAGCCCTGCTGTGATATGAGTGTAAATTGGTACACCTTTTCTGGGGGGAAAACTTTCACAGTTTATCAAGAATTTCTGAAACAGTTCACACTCTTTGAAAATGATTCTATTTCTAGAAATCCTTTCTAAAGAAAAAAATCCAAGATGGATGATAATTTATGTAAGTGAAAGTCCATCACACTGTTATTTCAAAATGTCATTGAACAACTCCCAATAGTCTATATGCCTAATAAAAGAGGAATAATAAAAATTATGATGGTGGCTCAGAGGTCATGGCGCTTGCCTGGCATGCGCAAGGATGTGGGTTCAAATCCCAGCACCACGTACACAAGGGAGTGTCTGAGCAACAAAAACCACAAGAAAAACTAAACAAAATTGATTCTGTCTCTCTCTCTCTCTCTCTCTCTCTCTCACTGTCCCTCTCTCTTTAAAAAAAATTATGGTATATTGGGGCTGGAGTGGTGGCTCAGTGGTTACTGCACTTGTCTGGCATGCATAAGGATCCAGGTTCACACCCCAGCACCACATACACAATGAGTGTCAGAGCAACAAAAGCCACATGAAAAACTAAATGAAGTAGACTTTCTCTCTCACTGCCCCTTTCTCTTAAAAGAGGATGGTATAATTATCTGATATATTATCAAACAACTTCTACACATGATGATTTTGAAAATACATGACAATAAAAATGTTCTTAATATAATATTAAGGGAAAAGATACAAGAATATGAATGAATAATGATACAAATAATCTTGAAACACATGTGTGTCATTCATACCCTCATATTTCACACATAAAATTTTCCCACACATTCAATAGAAAACCTACGAAAAGAAAAATCCAGACTGTAAAAGGAATATCCTTTGGCTTCAGAGATTTTATTTTATTTTTACTTTTGCTTTGTGGTTTTCTATTTTTCTCCCTTGATAAAATAATGCCTGCCTGGCAACCCAAAAGATTTAGAATGAAATTAATGTCATGTTAATGTGGAATCCATTGTCAACTGGTCATCTATTCAGATACTTCCACATATTTTTACAGCTTCTAAAAACAGAGTGCTAAGGATCACATCCAATTTACTGCCACTGAGTAAGAAAAATTTTACTTGAGACAATAGTAACCACTATCAGAGAATTTTTGATTTAAAGTAAATTAAAGAAAAAAATTTAATATTAGTACCCACAATACTAAAAACTTGACAAACTTTAAGTCATTTTAATATTAGAACAACCCTGAGGATTAAGTTGTCTTATACTTATTTTATAGGTGAAGAGACTACTTATTATGGGTTAGATATGAGGTGTCCCCAAAAGCTCATGTGTGATGTAATGCAAGAATGTTCAGAAGTGAAACGATTGGGTTATGATGGCCTTCACCTAATCAGAGGAATATCCACTGATATGGATTAAATGGGTGGTAACTGTAGGTAGGTATGCTGTAGCTGGAATAAGGAGATCACCTGGGGTATGACTGTGGAAGCTCTCTCTGCTTCCAGCTTGCAACATCCGAAAGGGCTGCTCTCCTCCTTGCCCTTGGGCCATTATGTTCTGTCCCATTGCAGAAGGACAATCGGCCAAATATGAACCAAACCTCTGAAACTGTGAGTAGAAATAAACTTTTCCTTGTTCTTGTTGGGTCTTTTAGTCACAGAAATGAAAAAGCTGACTGAAACACTGCTTTACTCAAAGATTAGGTACACTGCTCAAGGTCTCATATTTGGTAAATAGAGGAACAGAACTGATTACAAAACCAATGTGTAATACTACACAAAGATATTTATTTTGGAATCCGACAGTTCACCTGTGGTAGTCTTAAAATTATAGACAACTTAACAAAATCCTAGAGGATCATAAAATACAGGAGATTAAATAATTAGGATGAGATAGGCTTTTCTTTCCTACAGTTGCTATGGTAGAAAATAAAACAGGAGTTAATACAGAAATGGAAAAAGGTATACAATAAATATATAACTTAGCCAATGCCTGAGCTTTCTGAACCACAAGTCAAGACATCAGGTCAGATATGAAACTGAAGTAGTCTCAGAGTTCCATGCAGCCACCATATGCCAGCATTTAATGAAAAAATAAAATTATATATGTGTTTGTGTGTGCACACGTGTTTAAATGGCACCTTATATACTATTTGTAAATTACAAAATTTATAATTATTCATCTTGACTTTAAAGGGAAAGTTTTTATTTTTGTACAAATAATATATGGTTATTAAATTAAATAATACAAAAAAGAAAAAAACTGTTTCAAAATCCTATAATGCAAAAGAAGTCATATTAAATTTTGGTACCTCCAAGATTTTTTCTATTCACATAGAAAAATATCATAATAGCATTTAAGAAAATGAAGGTGGTGTAAATTGCCTAAGGTGTATAGCCAGTGACACAAAGCAGGATTTGAACTCACATCAGTCAACTATCAACAGTGATTTTTTCCCTACCTCTTCATTTTGCTGAAGGCAGGGGGTGAAATAATTATTTTTATTTCTCAACATTTTGGTATGTCGACCACCATATTGGTATTTTCCCAAGAAATATCTCTAGCAGACTACCACTAACTGACTCTATGTTCTCAGGAATATTATTAAGTCTCTGGCTTTTATTTCGTCACTTATATAATGGAGCTTATAATACTTATTCCATAGACTAGCTATGAATATTAAAATAAGTTTAATTATATAAAGAGCCTTTGCACAGTCACTAGCATATTGTAAATGGCCAAACATTGATAAATACAATCATTAAAACTAGTAAAAAACAGTATTTAAATAGTGTTCTCTTTATACTAAGAAGGACATATAATGATTGTGTATGTGTTTCAATATTTTTTATGGTAGGTGTGAGTCCATTTTGGCCCTTTTTCCAAAAGCTTTACTATCTAGTTTTTAAAACTCCTTTTAAGATCCATAATCCTATGAATCAGGAATAAAACATGTACTTAGTCTCAGGCAAACAATTGTTCAAAAGAAGCCCCTTCACTTTCTAATTACTCCCTCTTTCCTCACCAATTTCACTGTTATTCTCTGATTTTTAATCTTGAAAACCAGTCAGGGTACACTATTTATGCTATATTCAATAGGGAGAAAAAGAAGAAAAGGGATTTTTTTCAGGACACTAACTCTAACCTTGAAATGTTATTTTCTGAACATTTGTTCTGCTCACTGAGCAAATTTTAGTCTTCAAGTCAGATGTCTAAATACAGTGCTTGAGCTCTGCTTAAAGGCTAAAAATATAGAGTTCTGCACAAGGTGATGGTTACAAAGGAAGATGTTTAGAATATGGTTCAATAGAAACTAAGGTAATTGAGCATTTGCTGTATAGTTCAGCCAGAAGAATTCCTCATCTATACCAAAGCTTTGGAGTCAAATCTTAGGCTATTATCCCTTGAAATACATTTTACTTGAAAAGAGAATCAATTAAGGAAGTGGTTTTCTGCAATTCTTCACCAGGTCCTCAATTTTGATCATTTAAAGAGTTTAAGTCATGGAATCCTTTGTCTGCCTCTCTCTCTCAAAGAGGGTGTCTATAAAAGCAGTGTCTATAAAACAGAGTAGGTCTGACCAGGAGGGCTGGCTTTAAATCCTTCCCCTTGAGAAAATCTAGGAATAGAGATCAAAGAACTATTCTGATGCTCAGTAATACCAAAGCTTACTGTCTTCCTACTTGGTCTTCCTCAGGAACACCTTCCCAAAGCAAAGTATCAGGAAGGTAGAGATTGGAATAGCTAAATAAAACATCTGCCTGGAATGGATAACCCTTTCTCTTTCACAATGCCACATGAGGTCCATTCAATTTTTTAAAATATTATTCCTTTTGAGAAATTGGAAGATAACTGGGTAAAGAGAGTTAAGGGTATGTAATAAAATTTTTTATTTGTTTTTGAGTAAATAGCATCTGAATAATGATCAAGTGGAAAGAGAAGTCATAATAATACTAGAAGATCTCACTTGTTTTGTTATCTAAATTCCCACTTTAAATATGCATTATACATAAATTCCATGAGCTTATTTTGTCTCCTTGAATACTTTATTTCCAGAGCCTAAAAACATAATTGACAGAGGTGGGTCCCTAATAATATTTGCTGAATGTGTGAATCCATTTTCACTTCTTTTTTATTTGCTTATTAACTTTTCAATCGTTTTTAAGGATAATTTCCAGTTATTTTCTTATATCTCTAAGAATTCCCCTTTCAACACTCAGAATTCCCCTTTTAATACCAGACAGAGGGGATAAGTGAATAATGGAGCCATAATTCCTTAATAAAATTTTCATGAAAAAATAATATTTGACCAGTTTAAACAGTACATAATTAGGCCTTTGCAAAACTAGCTGCCCTGAAATAATTACCCTTATTAAATGGATAAATATAAACTTATATATGTACTGGGTATATATTTTGACCAGTTTTATACATCATCTTTATTATGAAGTCCCTAGGGAACAGATCAAAATAGGAAAATTTCCCTAATTGTTTCATTTGCTCTGAATTTCTAACCATCTGAATTGCCAACACATTTACTCTTTAGTTTTACCTTTGTAAAACTGGAGGTAAAAACTAGGCTAGCAGTAAGATGGAGTAACTAACAAAGGGATGAAAAAAATCAGTCTAAATGAAGTCTGTCTGGACTATGACAAGTATATTTAATAAAAACTAGTTTGCTACATTTAAAATTTATTTATAAATAAGCATTTATTGTGCATTGATGTATTTGGGGGGGATGGAGGTACAGTTGTGCTTTGTTGAATGATGAACTGAATTTTTATGCATACCTGAGATTGGCCTTCAATATAATTCAAATTGATTTCTGAAGTGACTAAAGTTGACTTTAAAGGCCCCTAAACTTACACATTCATGTTTTTGAGTTTTCATATTCTAACTTTAAGAATAGAGACCTTACTTTCACAGAAGAGAGAACTCTTATTATGGGGTTAAATGTTCAACAGGGGGAAAAAATTCAGTTTTCTTTCTTGAATTACTAAGCATCTCTTCATACCTTTCAAAGTGACCTTTTAAAATCAAATGTGAAATGCATAAAAGATTATGTCTGTTCCTATGCACATATTCCACAATGTCCTGGGGCATTTATTTCAGCATGGAAAATTCCTGATATTTTAAAGTCAATTTAGAATTTAAAAAATGCTGAAGAAATAACTGCATCTTATAGAATTTTAAGTACTTCTCTTTTACCATGTTACATAAAAGGCATGTCTAAATTTAGACATATGTAGATAAACATGCCGATCCCTGGAAAACACTAGACCACAGAAGTTCTAGGGAAAAGTCTGTATTATATTAAACATGAGACTCCATTTCCTTGTTTTGAATTATTGGTGCTGCTGTGGCAACAGCACAATAAAGAACTTTGTTGCACTCTCAGCAGAGCTATTTATATTATTTAACCTCTTCCCAGGGAGTTCTTCCCCTACCAAGTTGCTCCATTATTTTAATAAAGCAGCTCATTCAAAGGTTTACTTTCTCCCTCTCTCTCTCTCTCTCTCTCTCTCTATCCCTCTCTCTTTCTCTCTTGTCGTTGCTAAATGTGAAAAAAATAAACAAATAAATAAACTTAACCTTTAAATTGTTTAGTCAAAGATTCTAGACCTGAAGCTAATCTCCTAAAGTGTTTATAAGTAAACCCATTTCACAGATCATGGGATTCTAAAATGAGAGGACAACCTCCTGCAACTAAAAGCAGGAGCGGCATATAATTTTGAAATGCTCTGAAAATTTGCCAAAATATGCAGAAATGGGAAAAATCTGGGCAAGTGATGATTCAAATAGTTCAAAGTAGAAGATTTCTACAAAAAGTTCAAGATGGCATTCTTGCCTGTTCTAGAGGAGTGAAGGTAGGAACATCATCCAGAGAAGGCAAATGCCAGATGTGGAAAGGGTTCATTCATGGTAACTAACTGCTTCAAGCAAGTGATTTGTGGTCAGGTGCAAAGCAAATATTAGGGCCGGGGGGGGGGGGAAAGAATCACAATGGAAGGATGACCTCTGTCTAAAGAAGTTCTGCTTCACCAGCTTTCTGTGCCATTCCCTCCTCTCATCTGCTGCAGGTTCAAGTAATCCTTCATTCAATACGCCACACCTTTCACTCTTACTCACTTGCTGCTCCCCATCTTGCACTCCCGGCTCACCCTGTCCTCCACTGCTAGCAAACTCTCATTTCCTTTAGACTTGGATCAATTATCTTCTCTGATAACTTTCCCATTTGCCCAGTGTCCCCCATCCAAGCCTAGCTGTCACTGCTTCCCCAGTGCCACAGGCCAACACTCCTACTTCCACCTGAGTGCACACATCATTACGAATTGCATTTTTGTTTATTTCTCACACCAAACTGGGGCCCTCTTTACGGTAGGAGCCACACAAAGCTGTTGTTGTTGTTGTTGTTGTTGTTGTTGTTGTTGTTGTTTAGAAGTATGCTATAATTACTGAATAGACTAGAGAGTCTAAAATGAATAAGCATTATTTCTATTTTTACATTTGGCTCATGAAGAAAAGCAAATTGCATAAGCTGTCATTCCAATTATTCATTATTTCATTATAAAATATACCACTCGCTTTCTATGGAAGAGAAAAAAAATCATATATTCCCTCTTATTAAAACTTATGCCCTCTAGAGGTGCTCTGTCAAGCTGAGAAATGGCATATCAGGAGATATAATATACTACAGAGACAGATGTCCCTACTCAAAATGCATGTGCAATGATCAATCACAGCTCAGAGCATTCCTGAAAACTGAAGTGCCACACTTAAAAAACAATTACAGAAAGATGTGTTAAAATAATATCAAGAGGCTGACAAAAGCGGAATGCATTAGCTGAACTAAAAAGCATTCCAATAGAAAGGGAGAGGATTTTGAGCTTTTCTAAAGTCCCATACAAGAGCTCAAAAGGTGATATAAACAAAACACAATGTCAAAGTCCACACTTGCCTTTGGGTGAGCTCTGCCTCGCCCACCCCCTGCCCCGCTTTGTATGAGCTACCTGTTCAATATGCATACTTCACTTCTCATTTCTTTTTTTTCTAGCTTCACAAAGGTGGAAAATGGAGTTAAACTTTAATTTAAAGACAAATATGAAATCTTATATATCACTTAATTATATCATTATATATACATATATTTCTATAATTGCATATACACTAGGTATGCAATTATTTTTAGTGTCAACCACTGACTATAATTTCTTTCCCAACTGGATTCCTTTCTTTAAATTGCTACATTAGAGACATAATAACTAAGGAATAGCTCTATATTCATTAAATCATTTGTTCAATATTAAACCCAGGTGTACTTAACCACTGAGCCACATTGCCTAGTCCTTTTAAAAGAAAAAGAGAGAGGGAGAGAGATAGTGAGAGAGAGAGAAAGTGAGAATCAACAATTTTATTTAGTTTTTCGTGTGGCCTTCATTGCTCTGACACTTTGCTGTTGTACATGGTGCTGGGGTTGGAACCCACGTTCTCACACATGCCAGACAAGTACCGGTAACCATCGAGCCCCTACTCCAGCTCCAGCTCCAGCCCTTTTTATATCTTATTTTGATACAGGGTCCTGCTAAGTTGCTGAGGCTGGCTTTGAACTCACAATCCCCCTCTCTCAGCCTCCCAGGCTGCTGGGATTATAGGCATGCACCACCATACACCTGGCTCAATATGTATTTTTTCAGTCTATCACATCTTACTCTTCAAGGTGCAAGGGATACATCCACGAATGAGACAGAAAGATCACAACTCTTCCAGGGCTTATATTCTAGCATGAGAGATAGAGGAAGAGTATACACAAAGAAAAGGCAAATGTCATGTCATACAGACATGAAACATGGAATGGCAGTGCTGCATGCAGTCTTAATAAGTGGCCAGGATAGAACTCAGTGAGGGACTGGCCTTTGAGAAAAAAACTTAAAGAAGGAGAAGAGTTTACAAACACACACACAGGGGAGCTGGCTGTGCAGACTGATGGGAAAGCTCACCTACACTCAAGTGTCTGCCAGGGGTTCTCAGGGCAGGTTCCAAGAACATTAGGTACGCCCGTGAAACCACAGCAATTCCAAGGAAGGGAAGGGTTATACTGGGATATGGTGAGAGACGACAGGGACCTTACCATACAGTACACCTTGGGGGCCATCACAAGGCTTTGTATACTTCTGGGAGAGAAATGGAGAACTATTGGTGGGCTCTGAGCAGAGGAATGGATGATATCTATCTATCTACATTTTTTAAAAGAGAAAGCGAGTAAGGGAGTATCAAGTTTTATTTATTTTTTCATCTGATTTTTGTTTTCCCAACGCTTAGTTGGGTTTGTGGTGCTGGGGTTGTGAACCCTGGTCCTCGCACATGCCAGGTGCTCTACCTCTGAGCCAATGCTCAGTCCAGATGTCTTATATTTAATAGGACCACTCTAGTAACTGCTTTGAGAACAGGTGATGAGGTTGAGCGGAAACCGATAGCCACTTAGGAGGCTGTTAAAAAAACCTAAACAAAAGATTTTCATGGCAAATGTATACCAGCAATAGTAGGAAACTGAGTGAGTTTTAAGGGTACACATAGGAGTAATTTCTGACTGAATTTGAGGTGTGAAGGAAAGATAATTATTATTTCAAAGTTTCTGACCTTAACATTTAAAAGGACTGCTTGTCAACTAAGATTAGGAAGACTCTGTCTGGAGTCATTTTGGTGGAACATCAGGAGTTACTTGGTCCTTTAAGGCTGTCGGAACATCAGGGTATTCATGCCTCACACTGAGTAAAGCTGTCTGTGCTAGACACACAAATCTGGAGTTGTCATACAAATGTCATTCAAAGTCATCATCCTTAAGAAATATAATCTCTTCGAGCTTGATTCACCCCTCCTCCCAAATAATCAGCTGTAGAATTTGGAATTTTTTATTCTTAAACATGTCTTTGTATTTTATTTCATGTGTTTATAACTTTATGTATAGCAGTCATGTATGTTTCCAGGTTTATGTAAATGATAAATTACACATAATTTTCTGCAACCTATTTTCATAAGCATGTTTTTGAGATTTATTCATGATAATATGTGTGTGCCTAGTTCATTTACTATTAAAGGCACATAATATTCCATGGCATGAAAATACCTCAAAATATTTTTTTCTATTTTCCTATCAGTGGATATTTTAGTTTGGTTCCATTGTTTTCAATATCATGAACCACATGATTAAACCTTCCTCTACATATTTGTGTCCCAGTGAATTTGCTGGGCCCTGAGAATATAGAATGTCTTGACTCTGTACAAGTGTAAAATGGCTGTCCCAATTTACACTCTTCACTGTGACAAGATGTCCTAGTGCTTCATAACTTCACCAGCACTTGGTGTTGTTGAATTTATAGTTTTGTTCATATGATGAATGTGTGTAATTTTATATCATTGTAGTTTTAATTTGCATTTCCCTGACCATTGTTTTGGCTGGTTAGGAACCATTTGAATTTCATTTAATCAGAACTGACCCTTCTTAGTTGTTCTCTTTTCCACTGGGTTACTTACATTTCTTTTGGATATCCTGAATGCCTTTGTTCATAAATTTTATTCATAATTACTAAAACCTTCCTTTGAGATGAGTACTTTTTAAAATTTCATTTAGAAAATCCTCTGCATCACTGTCATAAAGATATTCTCCCATTTGCATTTTCAATTTAAACCCTTAGTTCATCTAAATTGCTTTTGTGCTTCTATGAATGATGCAATCTGAATTTTTGCCCTGGCACCATTTCATTAAATAATTCACCTCTTTCCCACAGATCAACAGTGCCACCTCCGTCGATTAACTGGTTTCCACATATAAATTCATCCTTTCAGGCCCTTCCAGTCTATTCTGCTTTGCTTCAAAACAATATTATGGCTTTATAAGAAAGTTTAAGCTTCGTATGATGCCATTTTACCCACTTTACTCTTTCTCTTTAAAATTGTCTTTTTTCCCCCCTTAACCTTTTATTCTTCCACATGAAGGTTAGGATTAGCCTGGCAAATTTCTTAAAATATTCTGTCACAGTACTAATTAGGATTTTACTGAATCCACCATGCAGTTGAAGAAAATAAATAAATGTGTGCCATTGACTACTTCAATCCATGGACATACCTGCCTCCATTTAGTTAAGTCTTCTTCGTTAAGTCTTCTGCTCCAATGACCTTCATTAAAGTTCATGGTTGTACATGGAAATATTTTGTGTGTTTTATGAGCTTTATTTCTAGGTTTCTATTAACTTTGTGGCTGGTGTTACTATTTTCTTCAATAGCATTTTCTAACTAGAAATATATCTTCATCTTTGTATACTCATCTCATCTATTTTACATTTAGTGCTCCTTACATGCATACTGATTATGAATAAATGAATGACAAACTGACTAATCCTCTTCTCTACAAAATGGTGTGACATTTAAATGAGAAATAAAATTCCATAATGATGGTGAAGTATAAACATACTATTGGCTATTATTTTGTTTTAATTTCAATTGAGCTAAGATTAATATATGAGAAAAATGCAAGCAAGATTACTCAGAATTTTAGAGACCGGTTCAAAGGAAACTGTCTAAATTGAGGGAAGAAAATTTTGCAGAAGTAAGCCTTTCAGACATTTAAAATATGAAACTAAGCCCACAAAAGAAATTTTTAAAGATATATTTTTAAAACATTAGATTCATAATCAAGAGTCTAGAAATATATATATTATAGAAAAAATTATCTGTAACCCCACCCACTCTCAAAAGGATTTTGTTATATGCTATATGTATCTAATATATGTATATATGTATCTAATTACACATTAGATGTTATATATTAGATACATATACATAATAGATATATATTGGATACATGTATCTCATATATCTTGAAATATAAATCTTGCATATTTTTTCAAAATGTCTCTGTCAAAAAATAGTTAATTATACTTACAAGGTTAAAATATGTTGAGACTAAATGGTTTGCTACTTTGAAGATGAGAAAAGCATTCATAACAAATTGTTAAGATGAAAATAATGTTTCTTTTAACTGGAAAATGTTTGATGCAGATGTGAATGCTGTAATTTTTTGTATAATTACTACTCATCCTACAGAATAATAAACATTTGTAATATTGGTATTCTATAATAATTTATTATGCCATTAAAATGCGTATTTCCATAATTCCACATTCCCAAGTCAGTACATTCATGATGAAAGAAAAATTGAGCATTTGATCCCATATTATTGTTCAACAAATATTGTACTATGCCATTATTTAAGAATTGTTTCTGATGCTTCTATTTTTTCCTTCAAAACTGGTTAGAATTGTGATCCTTTCTATCGTTCAGGCATGCACTTGTGCAGCACACATTTATTAATGCTATTGATGTGTTGGGCACTGTGCTAGATATTATGTTAAATCAAACACACCTGATTCCTTCCCTCACAGAAAGTTACAGACACCTGTGATGAGCAACACTGAAGCAGAGCTCTCCAGCCTGTACTACGATGCTGCTGCAAGCACAGCACAGAGCATTAGTAGAGCTACATATTACCACATGCACTGCCTGGTCCAAATGATGGTGTGGAGGTAGACTGGGAACCCCTAATGTATAAGAAAATATGTATATACTCTAAGTTTAGGCAAAAGAGTTGGAATTAATTCCTGTGCAATCGAACTTCCACATACAAGGCAATGCATAGAGTATATGACCAGGTATATAGCTGCAAGTGAATCTCTCTAAGGATTGAAAATATATACTTATTTTAAAATCACTCTGTTTTGAAAACTCTATGTTCCGCAGCCCAATTACACGTTCTTCAAGAAAACTACCATGAGATAATAACAAGGAATGATGACAAAAGATGATCACTACTACCCATGACCTTGCAGTATAGATAACCTTTCCAAAAATTATTTCTTCTACATTTTAAGGAATTTCCATCTAATAGCTACTAAATACACTGAGTAGTCCTTCCAGGTATGGTTGGTATGTTGAACTGATTTTTTTTTCAAAGAGAGAGGGACAGTGAGAGAGAAAGAGAGAATCAACTTTATTTACTTTTTCAAGTGGCTTTCATTGCTTCGACAATTCACTGTGTACATGGTGCTGGGGTTTGAACCTGCATCCTCGAGCATGCCAGGCAAGCGCCATAACTGATGAGCCACCACTCCAGTCCTGTTGAACTGATTTTAATGCTATGTTTGTTTAAGCCAACTGACAATGTTAGAACAGAACCAAACAATATAATCGCAGAAAAAATTTAGTAATCCACTTTATTTTACATGTTTCATTAAAAATGAACAAAATGCCATTTCAAATGATGATTGATATAAAATCCACTACCCTGGTTTTCTATTAATTTTGTCTGGGTTTTCAAATGACCAAAGAGAAAGAAAGACTCCTCAAAAATTACTCAGAAGGTTGACATAAAATGTTATTATATTGCCAAAAGCAACCATGACTAATAATTTAGTATTTTCCTGACTATTCTTTTCTCATCTAAAAATAATATATTTTTACATACAAGTGTAAAGACAGATCATTATGTAAGTTTACAGTCTATTTTTTTACAAAAACAATATTATTTAAAAGATTTCATAGACAACGTGTTTTATGAGTACGTAATGTTCCACAGAAGAAATGCAACATGTTAACTTGGCCATTTCTATGTTATTAACATTCAGAAATTTTTCTAATATTTTTCTCTTTTTAACACTGCAAGCATTAAGCCTTTTTATTCTGGTCCTATTCTACCAATAATGTAGGAAATCAGTGGTAGACAAAGTGATAGAAAATTAAAACACCTGTTTTCTCTAAGACTCATTCTTTTTTCATTTCTGCAAATATTTATTTACTGAGATCCAACTCCATGTGAGGCATTTTGATAAGCAATGAAGATAGAAAAATAAGAATCAATAATCACTGGCCAGGAGCTCACTGTCTATCATAGTGGTTTTTCAATGGGGATGATTTTGCCTTTCTGCAAGCAAGGGACATCTGGCAATGCCTAAAGACTTTTCTTGGTTGTCACGCTGTGCGACGAGGGTGCTACTGACATCTACTGGGTAAAGGCCAGGTATGTGGCTGAACATCCTACACCTACATGAAAGGCCCCACAAATACTTTACAGCCCAAAATCTCATTACTGCTAAGACTGAGAAACCTGATGGAGCCATTTTCGGTGGTCTTCCCCCGTCTACAATGTCAAAATCTTACCCTGCTGATAATACTTAGAAAGCTACAAGAATCAATAGGTACACCAACAATCACCATGTTAGAAACACAGGTCAACAGAACAACCCAACTGGGAGCCAATCCCAGTTCCCATACTCACACTTCAAACATAACCATGCCACACACTGATCAATGAGCTCTACAGACCAGAGGGCGGGATTTTCTTTTCTGGGACACACACTTCAGGCCCTACTCAGTGTCCTATCTCTGCTCTTTGTTTAAACCTTTACAACTTTCTAAAAGTTACAACTTTCTCAGGCAAAAAAATGAAAACAAGGTATTTTTAACTACCTGCTCAATTGCTTGGAAAATTACTTCTTAAAACATTTAAACACCCACTTCTCATTTTTTCCAAAGCCCTATCATAGCCAAGTGATATAAATCTCTGAAATTCCTTGATGAGGAAATATAATTTTTTCAAAATCTAGACAGTTCAAAACACACACACACACACACACACACACACACACACACACACGTATTCCATACATGTGCACTGTATATCTGACTACACGACAAATAATTGTGAGTTTGCTACAAACTCTACAACACTCTCTGAAATTCTAAAACACTCAAATTTTTTCTTCTTTTTTTTTTGACAGAAGGGGGAGAGAGAGAGGGAGAGAGAGAAAGAATCAATTTTATTTATTCATCTGGGTTTTTTCCTCCAACACTTAGTTGTGGTGCTGCGGTTCAAATCTGGGTTCTCACACATGCCACCCAAGCACTTTAACCCCTGATCACCACTCCAGCTCCTAGAAGAATCAATTTTCATGGACCTACATGAGCCCTCAAAGGGCAGAAAACTCACAATAGCAATAGAAACTTAAGCAATAATACATTCCTCAACTACAAATGCAATATTTATTAGGCCAAATAATCCTGACTTTGGGTAATGCCGTATATAATGAGATTGTACAATTACTTTAGTCTTCCATTTGTTCAAATAACCACAGCACAGCTGGTGGCAATAAAAGCTATTCAATTGTTTTCTTACTGTCTGAATTTGGAATAAATGGTCCAGCTCTAGAAAAGAATTTGCTCCATTGTTTGATCAGTTCCTTTCAAGTGGTTATCAATTTACATAGAGAAGTCAAAGTAGTCCATCAGTAAATACCTCATCACATGAAACATCAAGTCCAAACTACCCCCCATTACTGGAAACACTAGTTTGGAAAATAAACAGGGGCAAACTGCATCACTGCTTTTAATCAGTGTAATGAATACCATTAGCACAAACCACAAACTCCCTGTTCACCAGAAGCAAGTGATTTAGTTCCAATATCTTTCCAATGGTTTCTTTTTCTCTTTAAACTTTAATTAAAATCAACTACATTTGAAAATTGAGGAGTTTAACCCTAAAAAAGGATTTTCAACAACAACTTTCTTAAACTTTAATTGTGGCAACCTCTCTGATGTCCAAAAATTCTTTTCTTTTAAATTTTTTAAAAATATATTTATTTATTTATTTTTTGAACAACCATACAAGTTTTTAACAATAATATAAAATGTGTATAGATTCTGGATATTACAATTACACCCAGGAGTGCCCCCCAATTGCACACCCTTATCCCTCCAATCCCCTTCCCACAATATCTCCAAAAAAGGATTATGTTGTATAGCATAACATCTTATCTGGATTTAACACATGATAATAGACCAACTTTCTCACTGGCCAGGGTCTAGTCCCAACCTCCACAGATGAGTGGAGACAATCGACCATTAGTTCTCTGGGTTAAGCTGATTTTACTCAGCATAATTTCTTCCACAGCCATCCATGTACCTTCAAAGGCTGCAATATCATTGTTTCTAATTGCTGTGTAAAATTCCATGGTATAAATGTACCACAGTTATTGGATCCATTCATCCAGTGAGGGACATCTGGGTTGTTTCCATAGCCTAGCAATAGTGAATTGAGCTGCTATGAACATAGATATTGCTGTGTCACTATAATATGCTGAATCTTAAACTAAGCTGGAAACATAATTCATAAACACAAATATAATTAAAATAAGGTATAAAATTCAAGGTATTCAACAATTTTTTTGTTCAGCAAATTCTATGTGCCAAATACTGTTGGTACATGACAAATAAGACAGTTATCAAAGAAAAATATCAGCTTAAACAACGAATATATATATGTGCATTGAAGAAGAATAGGGATTGATGTTTTTTAAAATAATTGAAATGTAGAATATAATAGATATTTTGGAAGGATTTTCAACATTGTAATAAGTTTAATGTTTTAATTAGTGCTATTAAATAAATCAATTTAATAAACTATTAAGAAATGTACATTTTAAATGTCTCCTATAACTGAATAGCACCAACATCAGTTAAGAACACAGTTAAGATCAACAGTGCTTAGCATTCTATTAAGTTCTGAGCAAAGAAAGCAAAATTACAAATGTACTCTGAGAATATCTCCACAGGTTTCTTGATATTTTAAAAGTATTTATATACCCTTTTAAAATTTGTCTAGCATGTACACAGCTATATAAAAGAGAACCAGAAGCACAAAATATTTCTCTTTGAAATCCAGCAATCCCACTACAAACTATATATCTAAAGGAAATTTATCAATATATTGATGAAATATCTAAACTCCCATGATCATTTCAGCATAGTCACAGTATTCAAAAGATGAATTCATCTTCAGTGTCCATCAACAGATGCATGGGCAAAGAAACTGTATTATATATACAAAATGGAATGCTATTCAACCTTTAAAAGTGAAGAACATCCTGTCATTTGCTACAATATGGATGGACCTGGATATCATTATGTTAAGTGAAATAAGCCAGGCACAGAAGTAGAAACACTGCATGATCTCATTTTTATCTGAAATCTAAAAACGTTGAATTCTTAAAAGTAGAGAGGAGAGAGCTAGAGCTCAGCAGTTATGGCACTTCCCTGGCACATCTGAGTACACGGGTTTGAACCCCAGCACCACATACACCACGCAGTGTCAGAACAAAGAAAGCCACATGAATAAAAATTGATTCTTCCTTTCTCTCTCTTTCAAAAATAAATAAATAAATAAATAAAAATAAATAAATCAGAAGGATGGTGGCTACCAGGGCAGGGATTAGAGAGAGGTTGGTCACAGGATAAAAAATTTCACTTAGATAGGAAGAGTAAGTTTAAGAGAACTATTGTAAAATATAGTGCGTATAGTTAACAATAATGAGTTGTATTCTTGAAAACTGCCAAGAGAGTACATTTTACATTTTCTCACTTCAAAAAATAAGTATGTTAAGTAATGCATGTTAATTAGTTCATCTTATTGAGCAATGCATATATATTTCAAAACACATTGTATATGATAAATATATGCAATATTTGTGAAAATGAATAAAAATATTTATTTAAAATTTTTGAACTACATTAGCAAGACAAAGTCAGGTCTTTTGGACATCAACTGGACCAAGCAAAATGTGCTATACTGGTCTTCTCAGGGCTAATATTAATGATTTTTTTTCTGTTCATAGTGCAAAGAACAGAACTCAAGTTGAAATTCAGATATATAATTCAGATAACTTTATTTTCTACTAAAAATTCTTAATACCTATGTATTTTATGGTTGTCTCTAAAGCTCATCCTCAAAACATGTGGTACATAAGCCTTTGAGGTTTCATATTATTTTTGTATAATAGCACTAAGATATTATCTTCACTGTGTTGGCATTTGCGCTGATGATACAGAAGCAATGGTGTGTAAACTGACTTGTGCCTTTGCACAAGTCAAGGCATTGGCACCAAACTATATTAATAATCATTGCATTCCTCTAACACCATACTACTTCCGTTTAAAAAATAAAATCCTTCAACATATGTTTCATTTATGACTGCCCTTGATGAAGCAGGATAAATTAATTTTGTTGAAACTCCACTCTTGGGTATGTATTTTAAAAATATTCTGTGTGGTGATATGCGATGTACACATAAAGTTTGTTTACTGCATGTGGATGTATGGTGGCTATCTTCAGGAAAAGTACTTACAAAACTGAGTTGCAAACCAAACTAGCTGCCTTTTCAAAAATAGAAAAAGCATGTTTATTTGAAAAAAAATTAAAATAGAAAAGCAAAGAAATAATAAAATAGAAAAGTATTTTTATTTGAAAGACTGAATTAACTTCTAGTACAGAGTATTTGGTTGATATGTTATTAAAAATGAACTAAGTGCACCTGTCACTGTAAAGATAACTATTTATTGCCAATGATAAAAATTAGAATTTTCAAGTAAAAAATTAATTTTTGAAAATGAAAATTTGCATTGGTCACCATAATATGGTTTCAATAGATATCACTCTTTTAGTGAAATCAATTTGCTGAATATTATATAGTGAACTGTTTTGGCATTTGGGAAATCAGAATCATTTAGTTAAACTATTTTTTACAAGTGACAAATGCATGATATTACAATATCAGTCATGGGGTAAAAGCCTTCCTCAAAGAGAATGAATAGATTTTAATGTGATAGGATATGAAAAAATCATTAATAAGGTGTCAAATTCTACATTGCAACCAACCTTGAAGAAATATCTTCTCAATTTTGTGTAATATTAAAAAATATTCCCAATTATCTGGAAACGGTGGGTCTGAAAATTCATCTTCCTTTATCAACAATCATTCTGTGTGAGACCAGATTTTCTTCATATTACTGGAATCAAACCACATATTGCTATAAATTGACTGCTGAAGCACCTATCTTGCATGATGTTAAACATCAAAACAATTTTCAACAATGCAAACAATGCTATCTTCTCACTAAATTTCTTGAAAATAGTTATTTTACATAAAAAGTGTCATTTACATTAACATAATAAGCATGTTCAAATTTACAGAAACATATTAAATACCATGGGGAAAAAAAGCCGTCAGTCTAAAAGAATGTGCATAGACTCTCTCTGACCCTAATTCTAATTACCAATATTTACTAGCCACATATTATTAGAAAAAAACCTAATGAACTAAAGTAATACCCCTCCCTTTGTGATTATTCTGATCTGTTTAAACAAAAGTCTGATGTCCACACTTGAAATTCTGTGAAAGAAAATAGCATGAACAGTAGCTTAGATACTATTTTCACTAATGTTTTTGTGCCTATTGTGGATTTTTTTTATTTTGATCTTTCTTTCAGAAGTCACAGGAATTACTATAATCGATAATGCATCCATTCAATGCAAATACCCAATACTGATTGATTCCTCTTTGCTCTGAAGAGTCAAGTTTTCACTAAATATTGTCAGGATCTATTTTTTTCACTAGCAAATTGAAATTTAATTAAATCCACTATTTATAATAAAAAGCTTTGCTGTTCTTCAACTCCTCAACCCATGTGCTCTGAACTTAATAGTACATCATGATAAATGAAATACAGACATTTCTGGGCACAGCATTTGACTATTCCTAAAGAAATTAAATAGGTGTTTGTCCCTTAATGGCATGAAATATATAACAAAACATCCTTGAAAAAAACTGTGGACTATTTCATAACTTGGAGATGTCCTGTCAACATTATTTAAGGATAATTAAATTTCTAAACTGTTACATCAATAACTTTCCCTTAAAATCTGAAATTCTGTCTGATGCATAAAGTTGAAACAAGAGTTTTGAGATGTCAAAAAGACTCTAAATTTAATTAATATTCTCCATAAGAATTAAAATCCAGGGCTGGAGATGTGGCTCAACAGTTATGGCGCTTGTCTGTAGGCACAAGGACTCAAGTTCAAACCCCAGCGCCATGTACAAAATAAAGTGTCAGAGCAACAAAGGTTACATGAAAAACTAAATGAAATTGGTTCCCTCTTTCTCTCACTGTTCCTCTCTCTTAAAAAAAACCCAAATAATTAAAATCCATATACCAGTCACATATAGTTAATATTATCTTAACAGGAATATTCTTTCTAAAATTAGAAAAGGTTTAATTTCACATATTTGTGTATTAATAAATGTTCTTCTGTTTTACTTTTCTAATTTGATTCTATTGTAGCTGGAGAATATACTTTTTGTGGTTTCAGTCCTTTTAAATGTATCTAAATCAATTTTACAATTCAGCAACTGTGGTTTATCCTGGAGAATTGTTCTGTGTACAATATGAACTCTGCTATTGTCAAGTAGTGTTCTGCGAATGCTGTTAGGTCTAGTCAGTCTATACTAGTGTTCCTGACTTCTTTCCATCTCTTATTCAAAGTAGAGTTGTAACATCTGCCATTATTGTTGAATTTTCTATTTCTATCTTCAATTCTACTGAATTTTCTTTTTGTATCTTTAATTTTGCTTTTATATATTTTGGGGCTTTATTGCTGTATGTATGTATTTAAATGCTAAGTCTTCTTCACAGAATGAGCTTCTTATTTAAAAATGTCCTTTTTTGTCTCCAATAACAACTTTCATCCTTAAAAGTCTATTGTATCTAATAGATAATACACCACTCCAGTTTGCTCGATTGCTTGCTTTTGGCTGCATTGCATGCTATATTTTTTCCATCCTTTTACTTTCAAACAATTTATGTCTCTTAACATGTGTCTTTTGTATACAGAACATAAATATATCATGCCTTCTAATCTATTCTTTCAATATCTGCTTTTAGAGTGGAGTATTCATTTATATTAAATAAATTATTCATAAGTTAAGACATATGTCCATAATTTTGTTATTTTTTTCTATATTCCATCTTTTTGTTTGTTCCTCTATGGTTCCATTACTCTTCTCTCTTGTTTTAGACATATTTTATAGTGTATCATTTTCATTCCATTCTCATTTCTGTTGATATGTATATTAGCTGTTTTCTTAATCCTTGGTGATAAAAAGTATCATTTCAATTTATAACAACATAATTCACATTAACATAAATGATTTAAATAATATAAAACTTTCTTCTATATTTCTCTATTCAATCCTCTTTTCTGTTATTTTTGTCAAATTCATTGTTATTATCCAATCAACACAGCTTTATAATTCCTGCTTTATGAATTTATATTTTAAATCAGATTGGAGAGAGAAGTATTATAAATACACCATCTTTCATATTTATTTATCTTGTTACCTTTACCTGTGTTCATTTCTTCAAATAGATTTAAATTATGGCCTAATATCCTTTTATATCAGCCTGAAGGACTTTCTGCAGTGCCTCTTGTAGCATAGCTCTGCTAGCGAAAAACTATTGTTTCTGCTTATCTTAAAATATCATAATTTCTCCTTCATTTTTGAAGGATTTTTATTAGATATTTCAGTCAGTCTTCCAGCACTTTATGTCATCTAACTATTGCTTTCTGGCCCCCATGGTTCCCACAGAGAAATCTGCTGTCAATCTTAATGACATATGATTAGTATATCTCTATTGCTGCTTTCAAGATCCTCTATTTATTTGCTTTTGTTGTTGTTGTTGTTGTAATAGTAGTAATTTTTAATGTTTTGTTTTGTTTTGCTTCATCTATTTGATTAAGATGTTTCTAGGGTGGTTCTTGTTGAATCTGTCCCATTGGAGACTGTGAAGCCTCTTAGACACGTAGATTAGTGTTCATCATCAAAATTGGAGAGTTTTGATCTGTTATTTTTTTTTATTTGTTTGACATAGTCTTACATATTGGAGGGATTGTTGTTACACAATCATGCACACATGAATACTGACATAGTGAGATAGTCAGTTAAGGCTGATCCTAGTCTATGATCTACCCTCCTTCATCCATTCCCTGAACTCATGTCTCTTCTGTAATCCCCCCCACTATAATTTGAGAGGGTGTTGGAGTTCAAACATGTGTCCCCACATGTTAGGCAAGTACCGTAACCACTGAGCCACCACTCCAGCCCCTGATTTTTTATTTCTTGAAATTTTTTTTGCTTCTTTGCCACTGCTGTCCTGAAAATCATATTATACAATGTTTTTATACTTGAAATTGCATGATAGGTCTTTCAGGCTCTGCTCATTTTGTCCTCATTCTTTTACCTCTCTGTTCCTCAGACTGAATAATCTCACTTGACCTAAAGTTCACTATTTTTTCTACTATCATCTCACATCTCACATATCCTGTTAAGTACATGGAGTAAAATTTTTAATTTTGGTTATTAGATTTTTCATTTTGGATTTTCTATTTGTTTTTTTCAATATACATTCAACTCTTCATTGATATTGGATATTTGGCAATACATTATCCTCATATTTTCTTTTAGTTCTTTAGAACTATTTACTTTAAAAGTTTTAATATATTTTACACAATACCTGAATCAGTTTATCTAGTAAATCCAATGTCTGGGATTCCTTGAAGGTGGATTTTATTGTCTGTTTTTTCTTTCCTGCATCTGAGGCATACTTCCCTGTTTGATTTTGTTTTTAACTTACACTTTCCTGGTGAAAACTAGATGTGTTTAATAATAATAAAGACATAACTATGGAAATAAAATTCCATCACATCCCCAGGATTTGTTGTTTTGACCATGTCTTATTGTTCTTTTCTCCTTCTTGTTATTACTGCAGTTGCTCTTTGGTTACTTTTCTAAATTAAATCTCCAAAATCTGTGTTCTTTGTCATGTGTAGTCACTGGTTACCACCAGGTTAGATTGGTGATTAGCTAATAATTAAAAAAAGATGTTCTTAAGTGCCTGAACCAAAATGATTGTCAGCCTTTGTCAAAGAAAGCTATGCATGTTTAGGTATGGATTCAGTGCATGGGCAGGCAATTTTCAACACTGCCCTAACCTTCACTTTTTGCATGTGCAGACTCAAGGACAGCTAGAAGTGAAAGACTAGGACCCTGTCAGGACTTTCCAAGGCACATACAGAGATCTACACATCTGTCCTAAAAGAGGTCCTTACAAAAGTTCTACTTTTATGTAAAGCAAGATACTACAGTTTCATCAATATGAATTCTTATTAAATAAAATATATACTGCATAATATATATAAATTAAAAGATATATGTAATATGTGGTAGTATACTATTACTAATATGATGGATTTGTGCTTTTTTATTAGCTAGTATCTCTGTGTCTTTCTCCAAAAGAATCATGATCCTATGCTCATCTGAACAACCTTATTTACAAAATTTATACATGATTTAAAACACAACTTTTATCCAAGCATTAAAAATCAAAATATGATGTTTACCTATTTCAATAAAACTATTTATAAAAGATTACAATGTTGAAAGTATCAAAGTGATTCTTTCTTCAAATTAAAATTCTAAGGATTTGCATGAAAATCTTCCAAGAGTGTCATCTCCCATACATTGCTCCCCACGTGGTTTTCACATAATCTCAGCACACACAGTTAATTTAGAGAAGAGTTTATACAACCAAAGCTTTTGATATCATAGGCTTGTTATAGGCCTTACTGTGAAATAATAATTAAATATTTACATTGGTTCTTTCTGAAGGTGCTATCTATGACTATGAGAAAGAGCACAGCATTATACCGAACACATCCAATTCTTTCACTGAAAGTCATCAGAGACTTGGTGCTAGGACATTTCTGAGATCAATCAGACATCTTTTCATTTTTTCTCAGATCTATCTAGGTAAGATGGGGTTTAACAAATACAAAATCAATGCTTGAACTTAGCATAATAAAATCAATTCACATAGTTTATAAGTTCTACCCAACTAAATTGCCTACAATATGAGCATCTACTTTTAAAGTGAGTTATTTGATCTCATGTCACACTGATGAAATTTAATGTGTTGGTATTTTGCTGTAGAAGCTTTTAGTTAATAAATGATATCTTACTTAAAATCAGCTGATTGATTACCACCATTGAATACCATAAATCTTTTTAAAAGGTTTTATTAAACCTGGCAACAGGTTTAATTTTTAAATAAATAAACTGACAAATCAAATGAAACATAGTTCTGCTAAAAGGCCATAACAATACAACTAACTTTTTAACTCTTTATAATGCTAAAATAAAGTATCATAAATTCGAAATTTACTTAATAAAATTAAAAATTTAATCACAAAGAGCCAACAAAGGCAAAATTAAAGTCCTTATCCTTACAAAATCATTAAACTTAGTATGTATTTAGTTAGGCCACTAAATATATGTTTTAATGTACAATAAGCTAAATGCAGAGAAGCTGATGTTTGTTTCTATAAGAATTTAACATCTAGAGGGCTGGAGTGGTGCTCAGTCATTCGAGCCCTTGCCAGACATATGTGAGGACCTGGGTTCACACCCCAGCACCACATCTACAACTAAATGTTGGAGAAATAATGCCCAGATTGAAAAAAAAAAAAAGAAATAACTTAACTTCTAGCTGGGTGCAATAGCATACATCTGTTATCCCTGTAACTGGGAAGACTGAGGCAGAAGGATCACTGGTTCAAGGCCAGCTTCAGCAATTTAGTGAGTCCCTAAGCAACTTAGCAAGATGGTCTTAAAACTAAAAAGTAAAAAGGGCTGGGATGCAGGATGTAACTCAGTGGTACAGTGTCCCTGGGTTCAATCCCAATGCAAAAAAAAAAGTAAAGAAAGAAAGAAAGAAACCAAGGAAAGAATTTAATTTCTTTACTTCCTGATGCCCTTATATTTAAATATTCAAACTCTGAATTGGTTTAATATGGTCCTTTGCAATTAATTTATGTTTTGATTTTATTTTTAAAAAGAAAAGAATAAAGTCCCTAACAATACTTAGTACTTTTGCTATAGTTTGGATAAAAGTTGTCCCCCAAAAGATTGTATGAGACAATGCAAAAAGGCCAAGGTGAAATGGTTAGGTTATGGCAGCCTGAATTCAGTCAGTGAGAGGATCCCCTGATGAGGAATAGCTGTTATCTATAGATTGGTAGGGTGTGCCTTTGGGATATATATTTCATATCTGCCATGGAATTTCTCTGCTTCCTGGAGCCATGATGGTCAGCCTCACCTTGAGCACCAAGGAACGAATGGAGCCGGCCTTGTATGGACTGAGACCTCTGAAACCATGAGCTCCTAAATAAACCTTTCCTTCTAACATTGTTCTTGTCAGGTCCTTGGGAAACAGCAATGAAAAAGCTGAATAAAACAACTATTCATATTTAAATGATCCCTGTTGGTTTTAAAAATGCCTGGATAAGAGAAACAAATTGGAAGATGTGTTGATATCGTCACTAGGATCAACCTGCTTGGTTAGAGCTATGACTTTTGTCAGAATGTATTAAAAAGCAGTAAATCACAGGTTGAAATTAATTGAAAGAGAACTTCTCATTTAGTTGTATTATTCAACTTTTAGGATAAGTAGCCCAATGTGCACTTAAAATCTCACTCCATTATTTCAGCAATAGGAACCCAGGAATCAAGTGACTCTACAATATTTTGAAACACTATCAGAAAAAGATGAATGTGTTTCTTGGTATTCACGGACAGCATGTGCCCCATCAAACACTAGGTATCCTAGTCCTTGTTTATTTTCTTCCTAAGCCATACCCCTTTTGGGGTGGTTCTCTCTGTTGCATCTTAAAAAAAAAAAAAGAAAGAAAGAAAGAGGAGACAGTGAGAGAGAGAGGAAGAAGCAATTTTTATTTAGTTTCTCATGTGACTTTCATTCCTCTGACACTTTGTTGCATATGTGGCACTTGGGTTTGAACTTGCATACTTGCTCACATCAGGTAAGCCCCATAACCACTGATCCACCACTCCAGTCCCTCTCCATTGCATCTTAGATCAAGAAAGTAAACATCACTTTGGAGTACAAATAAAGATGAGAACTCTGCCTACTATTCTTATGGAGTTACAGCTCAAAGTTTCTTGACTCCTATGACTGCCCTATAATGCACTGACTCAGTGCCCTGGACTAGGATATGTGTTTTAGGGTCCTTAACCATCAATTCCTGAGTGAGTGGGAGAAAGGTTGCAGTGTTGGCTTCAGAGAAGAGGTCCTATGAGGATATATTTTATCAAGTCAAAAATATGGGTGGGAGCGGGGGCTCAGCGGTTACAGCACTTGCCGTATGTGAGTTTGAACCCCAGCACCACGTACACAAAGAAGTCTTGGAGCAATGAAGGCCACATGAAAAACTAAATAAAAATTGTTTCTCTCTCTCTTGGTCCCTCTCTCTTTAAAATAAATAAATATAAAGTTGTTCAACTTATCAACTTGTGTTTTAAAGCCATCGACTTCCTATGATAAATCTGATTCCGGTGACAAAACATATTCAATCTTCCCTGCTCTCTGCACAGCTGTGATCTAGCTCTTTATGACTTTGAAAGTATGAGACCAACGATCCCACCAAAGTCAACTTCCAGGATGAGAGTGGTAAGTGGTATCATTTTCCAAATCAGTTCATTTTGTATATTCATTCTCTTTGAGAATAAATGGCCTGGTCACTCATTACCTTCTGGTTACTCATTTATTCTTTTCTTTGAGCAGTGACCAGCACTTTAAAAGCAAATTTAAACCCTAGCTCAACAACTTATTATCTCCATAACTGTGCATAAATTATCAGTTCCTTATAAACCTATTTCTTAATCTCCAAAGTGGAGACAATAAGAGTTCCTAAGACTTATGCTGCTTAATGAAATACTAAAAACAGTGCCTGGCACAGAATGAGCACCCAGTAAATGCCAGCCTTCCCAACAGCAGCACTCTAAACACTGAGAAGCACTATCAAAGGACACTTCTGGAAACTGATGAAAGGCACAGGAGGAGACTAGATTTCAGACTAGATTTGACTTATGATTATTGAAGTGATCATCTTTCATCCTTTATTCAAATATTTACTGAGTACCTCCTGCGTACACATACCTAACCAATTTGATTCAGGAAAGGAAACTGGGAAGATATCCCCTGAAGGCTTCCATTTTACCATTGGAATATAAGAAAGTTGCGTACATCAGTATGATATGAGTGGAAAGCGTGGCCAGTTACAACTGAAACATAAAGTACTTAGCATGAGAAGCTCTTATGTGGAAAGGAGGATTAGTATACCATAAAATGTTTCTAAAGAATGCAAGATTTATTTATTCTCAATATATTCCTTTGATTCCACTCTTTCAACATTCATTAGAAGTGGATTCCAACCATGTTCTTAAGGGTAAATATTAAATTATTTTACTCAATCAAAATTAACTGAAGACCAACTATATGCTAAACATTTCAGTTAAACCTAATACAACACAGAGATAAAAATGGCTTTTCTTCATATAAGATCTTGTTTTTGTTTTAGGAAAAACAAACTAATTGTGACTCTCTTTATTTTGGCAAAATTTTGATCCCTACTTAATTGCCTCTTGAGGAAAACTGCAGAATTCACCTAAGTTTATAAAAACTAAAAACAGCACTTGCTCCAGGAGATGTGATTCAAAATTATTACACTTTCTGAAATACTAAAGTTGAATGGAGAAGCCTACTGATTTATAAGATGATTTTTCTCACCTTCTTAATGAGTTTCCTTTTCTTCTTTTTTCCCTTTCTTATTTATTTATTTGTTTGTTTGTTTTTAGTACTGGGGATTGAACTCAGGGGTGCTTTATCACCAAACTACACCTCCAGCCCTTTTTATTTTTTTATTTTGTAACGTGGTCTCACTAAGTTGCTAAAGGCCTTGCTAAGTTGCTGAGGCTGGCCTTGAACCTGTGATCCTCTTGCCGCCTCAGCCTCCAGAGTGGCTAGATTTACACGTGTGTTCCGCTGCACCCACCATTTTTCTTTCTTTCTTTTTTTCTTAAGAAGCTATATTTTTAAAGTGCGTACTGGATCACAAAGACCTTGAGTTCAAGTCATGTCTTCATAACCTAATAGTTGTATTATTTCTCTGAGCTAGTCTCTTTGTCTGTTAAATAGAAAAAAATCTATAGAGCAGAAATAAATAAAAATAATCATCACAGGATTTTGCTTGTACCTTGTGGTTCTTATTTCATTACACCAACTTGTTTACAACTGAGTTTCCCCTAATAGATTGCTTGTTAGAAACAGTTACCATGTCTTGCTCATCTTTACATCTCAAAAATAGTTAACACCGGGCTTTGCACATATCAGGTAGCAACTAAATGCCTAATGCCATTTCTAATACTTGGATAAAAGCATCAGAACTACTCTTAATCAGTAAATGAATACATATTTATTTCCTGTATTGCCTGGGGACAATCTCCAAATTCATTGCCATATATTGTTTATCTAAGCCTCAGTTAGAGAGATAATATTAATGACTAGTACGTGCTTCTCATCCCCTGATTATGACTCAGTAGGTCTGAGAAGAGTTTGAGAACCTGCATTTGTAACAAGCCTTCAGATGATGCTGAAGTCTCTGGCCAGTTGTTGAGTGGCTCAGAGCTAAATCCCTCCCTTACAGTTGTGCCTGGCATACTTTATAGGCCCTGTTTACCACTGGCTGCTTCTGAGACATTATGCAATTGACCAAAAGCATTGCTTAAAAAAGGCAATTTTAAAAGTTCTAAGGCAAGTTTGCCCTATTTACTTGTAGGGATATTTTTGAAAACATTCATTAGTAACTATTAATTATATTCTATAGAACTTCTCAGAAGACCCATAGAAAACATGTTTCCAACCTTGCTATTAGGAAAAGTTGTGCTCCTCCTGAGCAGCTGGCTTGGTTTTATATCACAGACACTGTCAATCTCATAAACCCATCATCTTTACCTCTTTTTTGTGGCTTCTGGAAAATTCACATACAGATAAGTGAGTTGCTTGTTATACAAAATGACATCATCTTAGTGCCTGGATTTCAGGTACAACCTCATCTTTAATTCACTCAACTTTTACTTCCCTTATTTGCCCTTATTACTAGCCCTTATTTCTCTGCCATCTTGGCTTTTGTGTTGTTATCTTTATATATTTCAAACATATTTAAAATGTTGTGCAAATAAGAGAGTAATTAAAGTAGAAAGGGGAAAAAAAGGATAGATTTGTTCAACTTGTAAGAAGCAAAAATACATTCATCAGTTTTTAAACATGCCACCACTGTCTTCTCAAAAATTACAAAGCAGCTCATTTTATCAACTAGTTTTAATTTCATTTTAGAAAACATGGATTCCAAAAATCATGATTATTGCCATGGCTGATAGCAATGGGCTATTTACAACAATGTGAGCAACACCAGCTGAGCATGCAGCTCTTTGTTGGCTATGTGATCCCCAGAAGCTCCCTGGCTATAAACCAACAGTCTCATTACTCACTGTGGGCCTTTTGCTTTCTTCTACCTAGCTCCTCTGAAATCCAATCACAACTCTAAATTCCTACAAAATGAATTTTCCATTTTATTGGACATCTTTCTTCCAAGTGTCATACAGGTGATAGTGATATTATAATAACATCATGTTTTATCTTTTTCCGTGTCCTTCACTTCAAGTAACACCCCAACTTCCATGTGGCCAATCAATACTCTCTCCTTATTAAATAACAGCATAACTGTCTTTATACAGGAATACAAATACTTTATACAGGTGGCATTGCATAAGAATTTCAGACATTCATCAGGGCTCCAAGAAATCACTTAAAACTCTGAGGCAAACAAAATTAGTCACTCAAGTTACTGAAAAAGATAAAGTTCTAGATATGGTAGAATGGCAAGGTTTCTAAACAGTCTACAGTGATCATAAAATCATCTCAGAAATTATGACTTTCAAAATGTTCTTTCAAAGCTCTCTTAAGAATGTCACTTTCTTCTGCAAAGTCATCAGTGTCTCATCAAAACTGATTATGGGGTTGTCTGGCTTTCAGTTTATCCAGAGTCTGACCACACCTATTTCCAAGCATAATGATTTCCCATTATGCTCTTATGCATCAAATGCTTTACACATAACTAATAGTTGCTCTGTCATCCCATTTTCTCATTCATGGTGCACTCCCTTCTGAATTACTATGCATGACTGGCACACTGCTTAATTCAACCCATCCTTAAGAATCAGTAAAGATCCTCCTCCTACATAGCTATCTTTTCCTGTTCTTCAAACTGAACAGGACTAAAACTGGTTTGACTATTTTATTCGTCTAGGTATCAGACATCTGGTAACAGATAAGCTCCCCTTGAAAAAAGTTATGACTGCTTTTTGTTAATATCCTGAAAACACCTACTAAACTCCTTACTTCCTGCAACAGCTTGGTCTTCAAGTGTCTGTTGAATGACTATGTCATGAACTCCTGGCAGAAATGCACCAACAATTCATTATAAAGAAGACAGCTGTTTTTTTGACTTATAAAGCAAGTCACTTTTAATCACACCTACCATTTGTGTGTGGGTATAAAGTATATATTCATAATACTGCAAAACACACATTGAATATATAAAATGCTTAGCTGTGTTTTTCAGTCTTGATTACTCACAGCATGGTTTTCCTTCACAGAGATTGGTAAGAGCTACTCATATCATGTAACTCCACATAATAGTACTCAACTTAGTACTATTGTACTTAACAAAGCACTTAAATTCATATAAAAGTACAAGTGATTTAAATTGCAGGATTCAAATTATTTTAAATGTGTGATTAAATATGCTACAAAATTTCTCATCAAAACACTTATTTTATTTGTTAAAGAACATATGTTCTTCCTCAAAATAACTTTCTATTTTTGAACTATTACTCAGCCACATACTTGCAAGAAAAGCAAAGGTTACCTCAGATAAACCTTGATTTTACAATATTTGGAAGATTTTCTAAGCTACTCTATGCCAACTGAAAATTCATGAGTCATAGGTGAATGACAGAAGTAATTTTTACTTAATGCAACTAGCCTGAAATAAAATATTTTTAGCAATTAATATTGTATAACCTTCCCACATACATGATTTTGTTTGCTTAACAGCAAGGATGAAAACAAATATCAATATTATCTCTACTTTTCATAGGAAGCAAGTCTTAAAGAAGATAAGTGAATGGCTTAATGGTATATAGCTAGCTAATAGTGATACCCACATATGTCTTTGCACTATTCCATTTCATCTAAGATTTGAGTCACTGAGTTAATTACCTTTCATTTCCATTGGACCTGTCTTTGGCCAGTCATTGCCTTAAACATGGGTGCTTCAAAATTTTCCAGTTAATTTGCTATAACTTCCTTCTTATCATGTTTTTGGCCATTCCCTTTTCATTTGCCCCATGGGAATTGTGTTAAGTTACAAACTTCTGAAGTACACTGACAGTCCAGAAAACTGTCAACTAATGTGCCATGTTTAAACACTATGGAAAAGAGAGTGCTTCATATTTCCAAACCCCACTTCCTTTTCCCAAGACACTGTACATTAAGTAGAACCATGTGATTAGATTATAGCCAAAAGAAAGGTGGTCAGAAGTGATGGCTAGAACCACCAAGCTTGGACTTCAAATACACTTCCAGAGCCACCCTCCACATTCTCACCCTCTCTGTTCATGGGCGGGATGTATGGTATCTACTAGGGACTCAAAAGCCTTCCTTAAGAGTGAAGACACCTGGTGAAAGAGGTCAGAATTACTAAATTTCTGGGTGAAACAAACAGTCCCAACATCTTCCCTATCACCATCAACTCTAACTCAAATTGGATAATGACAAGGTGAGAAATGATCCTTTATTATATTAACCAGTCAAAATTTGGCCTTATTAAGTATATTCACCTCCCCTAAAAGAAACATAACTTAATTTCACTCTTAATAAATATTCATAAAAATTGAGCAAATCCGGGTATAGGTTCTCTTTCATAATTAGCTCATTGCTTTTGCACTTGTTATACAGGATTGAGACATGACTATATTAAAGTGTTAAGAAATTGCTTATGCGTCTCTCCAAAATTCTTGTCTTCAAAACATGGCAACAGTATGCTCAATATTGATATTTCTAAAGTAGTTTATTTGTTTCGTGCACCTCAAGATATATAGAATATATATCTTATATGTCAGATGGGCTAAGTTCATTATAAAGGACATATTATTAAGCTACTCTTTGTAGTTGTAAAAATATTTAAAATCTAAGATCTACATGCATAATGTTCATATTTTAATGACAAACTTAATGATATCAAATACTATTTGTCACCCTTGAAGATAGGAGACACATCATCTATTTTTGGAAAGTCAGCCTATGATGAGCCAGACCATTCGTGGAATCAGTGACCACATTGACGTCAGCCACCTCTCATGATCTGAGGATCGCTCCAATTGGTTGTAATTCCATATTTCTCTTGTTGGTGGCCTCAACTTTTTCATCACTTTTTGTCCTAATCTCTCTGTTGAAACGTTAACTTCATGAGGGAAGAAGACTTTGTCTGTCATTTATATTGTACTGTGCTAGTAAATGCTGAGAGTTCTCAAGATCAGCTAACTTCCGTGTAAACTATATGTAGTTATTTGTAGAATAGTGACAGGAGTGAAAATCTAGGGAAATATAAAGGTGTAATGTTTCATTTTTTGGAAAGTGCACTCTGGATGAACACAAGCATGCTTAGTGCACCTGAATCCTTTCCTTCAACTCATACCTAACCATAAGAAAGTCACTTTATAATGCTAACTTAATAGCAATTTACAGAATTGAGTAATATATAAATCTAGAAGCCACATATGCACATATATAAACTTCATTGACCTGTTGTCAGTCAGATACTCAGGAACACACATCAAAATTTTATGAATGGAGGTGACAGTATTGACTTGATATAAGATTAAAACCTGCACATTTTTTTAAAATTTCAGTTAAAGTCCTGTCTGAAAAGGCTCATAAGATCAGTTGGTAATGTTGCTTTCATTTGTTCTTTATGCTACAACTATTTGTCCATTGAATATTCCTACCCTTCACCTGCCCCCAAGTTCACCCTACCGTTCAAGTCAGTAAAGGCTTTGCTACATGTGTGGTAACCCATTTACCAACAAATATTTATTGAACCTTGACCATGCCAGGTCCTTTGCTAAGTGCTAAGGAAACAAGATGGTGTCCAACTTTTGCCCTTATGTTGGTGATCAATTATCAAGGGATATCCACAGAAAGCCCATAACTACGAGAGAGAAAAATTGGATGAGGCACATCAACAACCAACAATGGTGACTCAATGGTGCAAAAGCCTGAAGGTTATTCAGTGAGGACCATTCTCTTCATCTTTTCATCAGGATTCATTCTGTTCTGGATGAATACTTGAGGTAAGAGTTTGATTACCTGGAAAAAACATTCTCTTTTACTAAGCCATTAGTTTCTGCGGGTGTGAAGGGGTACAAAATCATCACTTCCTTGGACATGCTGCCTTTAAACTCAATCCTGTTTGCTCTTCTGCACCTTCTGATTTATCTTAAATGGGCCCATCCCACCTTATATGATAATTCAGAGAAAAGCATTTCATAATCTCTACAAAAGTAACAAATCTCACTATGACATGGTCTCCTTCCTATTTCAAGAACTCACGTTTGCTCCCATTCCTTTAATCTTACTAGCAGAGCTTTAAAATGCAGCTCTACCTGAACAGTGCAAGGTTCCCTCTTTGATTTCCACAGCATTAATATTTATTTCAGACCTGGAAAAACTATATTCATTTTCTTTGTATTCCTCTGGTCACTAGGACAGAATCTTGCCTGAAATGAACAGGTGTATTCATAATGAATTAAATCATTATTTTAAAAGTATTTACCAATTCTCATCTTAGTGTTCTACCTGCAGAAGGAGTGTAGGGAGGTAAAAGAGGAGGAGGGGAAAAAGGGAATTTAGCAGTCTTAGTAAAAAATGTTAAAGACCTTAGGTATCAAATTATTTAGTTGGTTCCTTCCCCCAGAAAAATGGAAAGATCATTCATTGATAAGGAAGCATTAATTTAGGGGCTGGGGAGCTAGGTGGCTATCCACAGTAGCAAACACTGACAGATTTGCTCACTTGAAGGAAACTTAATAACTTCTCACCTATAAAACTACCCACTTAAAAAATAGATACTTAGGACTTTGTGAGCAGATTCTATCCACTATTCTAAAATAGCAATCATTAGTATTTTCCTATTTTAAAAAAGTATCCTAAAACTGGAAAATATAAAGAATATTAAATATGGAAACCACAATAAGAACTTTCCTATGAGCTTTGGTCTTTCCCCAACAATATTCCTAAAATTCTAGCTGAAAGTAGTTTGAATCTAAGACTCAACTGGAAATATAGTTACAGCAAGTAGCATAGTAGCTTGATGAAATTACAAAGAAAAGGTCATCTTTACCTTTATTTTTATTGCCACAAAATAATGACTACTTTTAGATATTTGTTTTAATAATCTAAAAGATTTTGAATATATGTTGATTGAATGAATAATTGCTGATGAATGAATCTAGCTCTAGTCTTTGCATCACACCACCTAACACAATTTTTGGCACATAGCAGGTGCTCAACAAATGCTGGATGAAATATTCCCTTCCCAAAGCCTGGTGAGAAGAATCCTGAAAAGCCATCCTTGGAGATTTCTGCATCACCATATTTCACCCTCTTCTATCTCACGCAGTGCAAGATGGTGGTAGTGGTGAGGTGACTTTCCTTTGGAAACAATGATATCAAACAACAATTATCAAATGAAAACATAGACCAGAATGTTGGAAGGAACTAGGCATGATAATGTGCCAGAAAATACTGCAAAAGGTGATGGCTCAGACTGCACCAAGTTTCATGTCCAAATACCATGTTCACTGAATGCATGGATTTTCACTTTTATTATACAGCTGTTTGAAAATCTTTTTTCTCAAACTTTTTAATATCATAAGAGCACAAAAATACTTAAAAAGGGGACTGGAGTGGTGGCTCAGCAGTTACAGCACTTGCCTGGCATGTGTGAGTATACAAGTTCAAACCCCAGCACCACATACACAACGAATTCTCAGAGAAACAAAAGCCACATGAAAAACTAAATAAAAACTGTTTCTCTCTTTCTCTCTCTCTGTCCCTCTCTCTTAAAACAAATATATATACTTTAAAAAGAATCAGTTTATGTTTTTTAAAGAGAGCGAGGGACAGTGAGAGATAATCAATTTTATTTATTTTTCCATCTGACCTTTGCTGCCCCAACCCTTCATTGTGTACATGGTAGTGGGGTTTGAACCCACATACGTGCACTTGCCAGGAAAGTGCCATAACCACTGAGCAACTGCTCCAGCCCTGAGTCAGTTTATTTTTAATACTAGTGTTAATGGTTGTTCGTTGTTTGACTACTTCTCAAGTACTGAATTCCATAAGAAATCTTAAATTCATTTCACCTTAGCAACTTTAGAATCCCACTTGTGATTAAAAAAATTAAAAACATCAAACAACTAACTCAATTAGTAAATCTGCAATGGCTGTGTTAATCTACCATATTTTTAAAATTTAATTATCTCAGATACAACTTTATTAGCTAAGTTATACATAATACATTTTTATGTTCCTAAATAAATTAAACATTGTAAAAGCCTTAAAATAAACATTGCATATAATTTTCTGTTTTTTCCAAAAAAAATTAGAAGAAAAAGCTATTCAGATATTCTCTACATGACTTCAAAACTTAAATTTTCAAAATTTTCTTAGCTTTTGTAGAAATAGTTATAGGATAACCTACAATAGTACATGAACAAAATCTTATGACAGTTTTTAAGAGTTTTTTATTTTGTAGAATATTATATTTGTTATTAGTGCCTCAGAAAGAGAATGGTTGCTCAGATGTTCCACTAACTATCTCACCCATGAGTTTATCTTCCTTTTGAAATGGCAAAGGTTGTCCTGAGTGTTGGTGGGGAAGAAAATGTAATATTTTGCAAACAATTATATTACTTGCAAGAATTAACAATATAATTATCTGTTATAAAAATTTTAAAATGAGATTCCTAGTGAAGGGGAGAGTCTGAAGAAAGGGGTACAGCTCCCATTTCTTTCAGCCCTTTTTCAAGAAAGTTTTCTAAACACTCATGTCTACTGTCTGTCCCCAATTGCCCTTTTTCCATTTTTTCCTTAAACCCATTACAATCTGACTTTCATTTCAGCTTAATTTTTCCCTACAATCATTAGTAAAAGGAGCAGAACTTCATTCAGTTGACCACTCTCTCCTCCTTGGTTTGTCTCTTTGCTTGGCTTCCAAAACATTGCACACTCCTGATTGTCCTCCTACCTCAATTCCTCCATTTTCTGGTTTCTTATGTGCCCCTCAACATTGAATGAAGTTATGCCCAGTCTTCAGCACTTGGTCTCTCCTCATTACCTGTCAAGTTGCAATACCTCCCCATGCTCATGGCTTTAAATTCCATCTCTATGCTAATGATCCATTTTTTCTCTCTGCTCCAAATCTCTTTCAGAACAGATGCATGCATCCAACTATTTAACCTAACATCTTCATTTGGGAAAATACATTTCAAACTCAACCTGCCCCAAACTGTATTCCTGATATTCCTCCTCAAAACTGTTTTATCTTTACCTTTCCCATTTTGGTTCATGACAACTCAATCCTTCCAGTTGCTCAAGTAAGAATCACTGAGTTATCTTTGACTTCTTTCTGTATCACCTGAAATTGAATCTATGAGCAATTCCTGTTGGGTCTAGCTTCAAAATATTTCTAGAATTCAACCCCTTCTGAATAATTCTACTACCACCATCCCATTCTGAGAAATTATCTCTCTTACCTGAATTATATTGATAACCTCCTAGTCAATCTTCCCAATCTTCCTTACTCCCTTCTCTCTACCTACCTCTCCCCACATCTATACCTCTCTCTCTCTCTCTCTCTCTCTCTCTCTCATTCAGAGTACAACCATACTCCTTACAACAGGCTTTACGATAGACTACAATCCAAATGAGTTCTCAATTAATTCACTGGCTTTCTCCTCTACCAACTCCCCTTCATTTGCTATGTTCCATCTCCAAATGACATTACATCCATAGAAGCTGAAAACAAACTGATGGTTGCCCAGCAGTAGAGGAAGGAAAGATATTAGGTACTCAGTAGGTATGGGGTCTACTTTTGAAGTGTTGAAAGCTTTCTGAAACTAACAATGATGGATATGCACTGTGAATGCACTAATGTCAATGAACTGTGCACTTCAAAAAGATTAAAATGGTGAATTTTATGTGTATTTTATCCATTAAACAGAAGTGCCAAGCACATCATCTCCAACATTTGTTGTTGTTTCCTCTGCCTGTAGAATCCCTTTGCCCCAAATACCCAATTTGACTACTTTCTTCCATCTCTAAGTCTTGAATCAATATACTCTCAGTGAGATCAATCTTGACCACTCTATTTAATAATAAAAACTTCTCCTTATCTTTTATCTCCTTACCCTATTCAATCCTCTTATTTTTTTTCTACAGCACTTACCTTCTAGAACACTAGATAACTTATTCAATATAATTATTATTAATTGACTCCTTTGCTAAAAATGATAGCTCCATGATGGCAGGGCTTTTGTCCACTGTGTTCAGTAACAGATTCCAAATGCCCAGGTATGTGTCTGATGTATGTGCATATTATAAATCTTTGTGAATAAATATTCTTTGGTGTTTGCAGACAAGAGCAATGACTGAACCAGTCACGGTTTGGTCTATTTCAGAGCCTGACCCGTTTACTGCTTAGTGAAAAATATATAACTGGATGCTGGAGCAGTAGCTCAGAGGTAGAGCACTTTCCTGGCATATGCAAGGACCCAGCTTCGAACCCCGGCACCATATACACAACTGTCAGAAAAACAAAAAATAGATGAAAATATAAATACAATTGACTCTTTCTCTCTCACGGTCTCTTTAAAAAGTGTGTGTGTGTGTGTGTGTGTGTGTGTGTGTGTGTATGAGTTCTAAATATATAATAGGCCTACTATGAGCCAAGCTAGGTGTTAGGGACTTAATGATGACCAAATAAGCAAACACTTTATAGAGATTTGGTGTGGCAGAATAACTTCCTGAGAATTTAAGTTAGTCTTATTTTTCTCAAATTGAGCTTCACAGAGGAGGAATTAAAGCTTTCTTTCTTTCTTTCATACTCACATTCTCCATAAGGTAACATGGAAGGTAACCTCAGTGTTCTTAAAGTTAGACTTTTGAGTGATTAGACTGAAAAGAAGTTCAAGCTAGGTGGACTCCCCTAAAGACAAACCCCAAATGGGTCTTTGAATTGGAAGGTCAAAGCCTATGAGGTACCAAGTTAGTTTTTTGTTTGGTTGGTTGGTTTAAATTGGTTCAGTATCAAACTACATACTGAAGGGTTTTGTTGATTCACCTTCACACAAGCATATTGACAGAGTTGCTTTAACCCAATCCTTGTCTGGAACTAACCTCCTGCCTGCACTCCCCAATCTCATGACTCTTCTGTAGTTCCCCCAAGTTACAGAAGTTAGTGACCATATACATGTAATTTATGTATTGAAATTACTAGATTCATATGCCTGCCTGGATATATTTGGGGTTCTCACAGGAGTCAAATGTATTCTACAGTATTGAACATACTCCGCCTACCCTCCCCACTTCCTTCCCTTTCTCCCTTTCCCCACCCCTTCATATCTATAGTCCCCACAGCTAATGTTCCTTCAGATTTGGTGGGTCCATTAAATAAACTTGACTAAGTATCATCCTATCTTAGCTTTTACTCTCTAAGCCAGTTTTTTGTTTGAGAATGGAAAAGCAGAGGAGGAAGTGGCTCCACTCCTTGGAGAAGGGTGTCATAACAGTTTCCAGAAACAGAAAAGTCAGGGTTTACAATTTTACAGGGTGTAAGACATAACAGTCCATTTGAAAGTGCAGCCTCTGAGGTGACAATACCACACTGGGTGCCTGCTGGCAGCCTGTGAGGGAGAAAGAATTAATACTAAGCACTACCACTTTGGGAGATGAAGCAAAATGCTCCCAGCTGTCCCAGAGTGAGAGCAGCTGCCCGTGGAGCCATCTCAACTGAATTAGCCCCACATATCCAGAAGTGACCATTAGTGAGAACACATCTCCACTTCCTACAACTGAGTAAGCCTTGGGGTAAACCTTGAGACGATTACCTAAGTGTTTTGTGTGTCAAAAGAAGAATCTGTAAGACTGAGTGGTATATGCTTTCCAGTCAATCTTGTTTATAAAAGGCAAAGATTTAGCTCTTTCAGCATCTTATTAAGACATACAGATCTGTACAATCATGAAAGTAAAAAATAATGTGCCATTTGTCTGCAACTCCTGTTATAACTAATGGAGTCCCTTCCACATAGCAATTTTCAAGAAATGAATGAAGAATGATTTAAAATGAGATGGAAATTTGTTGCATTTTATAGTAGTTTAATACTTTTCCACAAAAATACCACTTTATTTTAGCAGCCGAATTGCCTAGGAGTAGGGTTTTTATTTTTGCTTTTGTTTTGGGTCCTGGAAATGTTTTCTGCTATTAGAACTCCAGTTTCTATTGCATTAAAAAGAAAAAAAACCACCCATAACCCCACATCCTCCTGCACGGTTTGCTTTTCTTTTACCCTTACTCAGCTGTTCCCTTGCTCATTTTCAGGAAATTACTCATTTTATTTTAAAAACTTACTTTAAGCACTTGCCTCAAAAAAGAAAGACTTACTGTCATGCTGGGCTATTCAGCAACAATCTATTCCCCTCTGTGGGATAAACTCAGCTTTCATCCCCATAGTTTATCTGCTTTGGGAGCTGGATTACTGCCTCATAAAACAGCACAACAGTACTATTATCACATAATCATTATCATTACCTCACTCTCAGCCATTCAGATCCTTCTAATCCTGAACATCTTGCCTCTGGAATCTTGCTGTATCTATCCTCTCCTGCTGTGAAGCTTTTGTGTACCATTTTCACAGAGACTTAGTGTAATCACAAATGGAAAAATAAAATATATTTTTAACTAAGCTGCATCTTATTGATACTGTCATGTTATACAGGAATTTGAAATACATCCATCTTTCATTCAAGTAAATAAAACAAATGCAGGAGTGGCAAAGAGGGATTGATCTTAGCCTAGATCCATACTTTCTTCTCCAATCTTATCTTTCAGTCATTTGCCATATTATTTGAGAGGAATTCAATATGACTGTCCTGGGCCCAGTTGTTTCTGCTCAGTCAGAAACAGAGTGTCCCCACCCTGAGTGGAGTTTAGGAGTAGTGCCACTCTACAAAATTTACTTAGCAGCTAGGGGTCATCATTGTTGAATTGGGCCTTCTTTACACCCCAGTGAAGTTGCAGGGGATAGTGAGGACCTTTCTTGATCACACTGACAAAACATGGCCATTCCCCACTAAGGGGAAGACACACACCATGTCTCCCAAGGCTCTAAAGAAGCAGCATCACACTTTAGACTAATATAAGAAAAGAAAGAAGAAAAGCTTCTTCATACCACTAGTAGTGGAACTGAATCATGTAACAATTCAGAATTATTTCTTTATATCCATAGGACTTTTCTTTTTTCATGTATATTTATTTTCCATTTATCTTTTGTTTTTAACATTAATGATACAGGCAACCAGAAAATAAAAATATACAGAAAAAGAACAAATCAGTGAATGGAAAAGTAAATAGTACAGAAAAAAGAAAACTTTAATCACCAATAGTTTAAACAATCTCAGGAATCAGTTGATACTTTGGTGACTGAGCAGCAACATCTTTTCATATGCAAATAGTGATAACAAAATGTTTTTTCAAGAAATTAAATCACCCAGCCTCTATTGTTTGTTGCTACTTTATGCACTTAACAATAGAGCATGCAAGTCTTTCTTTCTCTCAATAAACATGATGCAAATAAAAGTATTTTCTCATGAGATTCCACCATTCTAAAGACATATGATAAGCCAAGAGCTTCATAGTAACTGAATTATGAAGACTAGGGAACCAACAGAAACCAAAAGTGTTCACTTGTGATTACACTAAGGAAAATGTCAGAGAAGCATCTAAAATGGGGAATTTAAGAAAAAAGTACAAGGCACAAAAATAAAAACCTAAAAGCCTATGATTAGCAAATAAATTAAATAGCATTTTATTCTAATATTACAATCAAACATGGAATGAAGAGAAAAATACAACTAGACCTAACCCTTAAGAATGGACAATGAAATATAAGCTATAAATTCCTCTCTAAAGAAGAAAATGAAAAAGAATATCAGAAAAATTGGAGAAACTATGGATAGATGGATGATGATATATGATCACATATCATCATCTTCAGGAATAAAATTCAATTTGAAATCCCTAGCTTTTCTACCCAGACACTTTTCTCAGAACAAATCAATTGGACTCCTGCTTCTTCCAGTAACCGAGGGCTTATACAACCTCAGAAAGTTCTTCTCATGCCAAAATAATAGAAGGATTAGTGATAAAAAAAAATACTACCTGTAAATCACACAACTTCAATTCTTTATCAACAGGTGTCAAATGTCTACCTATGTCAGAAGCAGGGCTGTATTTTCAGAAAACTCCTCGAGTAACCACAGCTAACAGGGGGATACACATATAAGGAAATTCTAAGTCAGGGAATGTGTCAAGGGCCATCCGGGGCTTTAAGAGCAAAGATGGCACCTGGCTGAGAGCCAAAGGGCAGTGGCAGTTGCTACAGGGTTTCTCTTTAACGGCTACAAGGTTTCTCCTTAATGGCTGACATGTTCAACTGATCAGGCATTGGATGCTGCTTTCCATCTGTCTGCCTAGTAACAGGCATCCTATTGGCCACTTGTGGTGTAGCTTTATGTTGATTGGCTATTAGAATGTATATCAGGCATTGGACGCTGTTTTCCATCTGTCTGCCTAGTAACAGGCATCCTATTGGCCACTTGTGATGTAGCTTTATGTTGATTGGCTATTAGAAAGTATAAAAGGCACTGGTGATCTCCTTGCGGAGAGATCTCCAGGAGGAAGAAGAGAGGGAGATCTCCAGGAGGAAGAAGAGAAGTAAGAATAAAGCTTTGCGTGCTGAACCTGCCTGTTTCCTCTTTTATTGTTGCCTCGTGGGTCGAGAGCGACAGGAATGTGGCAGAGCACTGTGTATTGAGTAACAACCAAGAGATACTCGATGACAGATACACTGGAGAAAAACAAAGATCCAGAAGGACGAGATGGAGGCAGAGCATTCCTGAAGCTGGAAGTCAGCTGCTGAAAGCCTACAATCTGACACTCACATCTCTGTCATTGCAAAAGGTTTGCTAAAAATCCCACAAGCAAGCTGATGCAATTATACAACAGAAGCAGCCCAATCTCTAGAGGTACCATTCCCTTCCTTGCCTTCCCCATCACAGCACAGCCTCACAGCATATACTCAAAAGGAGAGTGTATTCTTTGGCCCAAGAAGCAAGGCTCACTCCTTTTTTAGTTGATATGAATACTGCAACTAGCAACATCACCCAGTTCCATGTGTGGAACCAGGATGGCAGGCAGGTAGATCAGGGTCAGGGAACAGTGAAACTTGGCAAACAGCCGCAGTTGAACCAAGGGACCAGAAAACTTTTCTATAAATTATACCAAAATGTTATTGACTTGGGCTTTTAACTGAATGATGGTATTGACTGTTTCAGCCATGAATTTTTCTTTTGTCTCTTTTGGACACAGATCTACATAAAATGAATCAGCAAACATCTGAAAACAGATAGAGAAACAGCAAACAGATGACAGTGTGGAGGGCAGAGGTTTAGTTCATAGAAACGAATGTGACTTGACACCTTAACAGCCAAGGACAGAAACTACAGAGAAAAGAACTCTGAGGAATGGAAGAAGAAAATACCTTTTCTCTGCTTCAACAATTTAGCGAGTCCTTGTCTGAAAATTAAAATAAAAAGGGGGGTGGGGATGTGGTTCAGTGGTTAAGTGCCACTGGGTTCAACCTCCCCCCCCCAAAAAAAGATAATAAGGAAACAAGCATTTTTTTGAAGAATTTGTTCCAAAGTGCTTGCATTTAGATTTTTTTTTTAAGAGAGAAGGACAGTGTGAATTTCGTTGCTCGGACACTTAGTTGTTTAAGTGGGTGCTGGAATTTGAACCCGTGTGCTTGTGCATGCTGGGCAAGTGTCATAACCGCTGAGCCACCGCTCCAGTCCCTGCACTTAGATCTTCAGTAGGTTCTATTACCTTCACTGAGTTCCAGATTAAGGGATCTATTTTGACCTTTAAGGAGATCAGACAGACAGAATACTTTAGAAACACTGTAATTTGCCATCTTGGATAAAGTTCAAATTATCCAGGAAAAAACGCAGCATATCTCATAGGATAGGCAAGCTGTACAAGGATTACTCCTTTTCACACATTGCTTCTTAATCCTACATGCACACAATATTCCCTTCAGTGTTGTCTTTATTTACCTTGGAACTTCTGTCCTGTATTGCAATAAAAGGAGGTTAAAATTCCAGGAACTGCTAACTGTTCCTAAAACACATTCCCTTTCTACTGTGGCAACTTCATATATTTGAAGTTGGGCCCATGTTTGATTAAACTATAGGAAGACTCTGCCAGGTCTTTGCTGAAATTTATCACTGTATTTCTCTTTCCTATCAGCTGAAATGTTCTTGAAAAAAAATCAAAGGTACATCTAAAATAGAAATTTATTTTTAACTTCTTTTTACCACTTGAAAAGAACAGGATTGTCAATGACGCTGATCTGTGGGTGAAGGACAAAAACGAAGGTGGTCAGGAAGGCAGCTCAAAGTTTTCACAAAGTCCTTGGTCAGCTTTGATGTACATCAGAAGGAAACCTATGGCTCCTGATGACTGAGAGCCTTCACCCACTCCAGCCTCCGCAACCTCTCCAGCGCAGTACATGGTGGTGGGGTGCTTCCTTTTCAAGTTGGGATGTCAAACAAGAAGCTGCTAGTTGTTCAGATTCCTTCTTTGTGAGAGTAAACTCTGTTGAGTGTAACCTAGAGAAACTGAGTTTCCTTCTATTTCTAATAGCAGCTGTTTCAAAAGGATGCATGCTTCTGTTTGCACAGGCTCCCGGATTTTTTCTTTTCCACAGTGCCAGGGATTTTCTGTCATCTTGAATTTTGAACATTATCTTTCGGGGAGTGGGAAAACCCAAATAATCAAATCTAACACTTGGAAGTATTGTAATCAACTAGGCAATTTCCAACCATAAGTGAAAAATCTTTAAAATACACTTAAAATATCCATTAGCAGGAGAAAGATTGTGCCCAGGGTTTTAAAATTACAGGAAAAACAACTTGTAAGCATTATCAATTTGAGGCTGAGTGCCTAGGGCAATGTTCCACAGAAGTCAGTGATTTGCCTCTGGAGTCTGTTCCCCACCTTCCTAATAGGCCTGGAAGCTACAGACAATTAATTATTAGATTATGTAACTCCCACTGCTAAAAGTTAGCGGAACAGTCTACAGTTTTACTTCAAGTGTGCTGCTTTTCAGCAAAGGGTGTAATTTCACCAGCTCACTCATCTGCATCTTTGTGCTACTTAATCCTGGCTTCCCAGGGTTTTTCTTTAATTGGCTCAGCCTTTTTCTGCCCTCAATCAGCCAGATTTTATTCTTGGGTTCTCAGTGAAGAGGACTAAATCTGAAAGTTCGGGTACAGCAGTTCTTACAGCAGTGTCAGAAATTTGTGTTCATATGAATGATCTATAAAAAGAGTGTCTGTTTTGCATGATTAATGAAGGCAGGTCACCACGAGCTTCTGAAGTCCACACTGTGCTGGAGAAATACTGAAAGGACCTCTAGTATACTGGTGTGAAGTTGTGGTATCTGGCAAGCCTACATCTGTGAAAGGAACCAAAAATCCCTGACTTGGTTGTGGTTTATTTTACCATAAGTTTTCTGCGACCAGTGCCAAAACTCTGAGCCGCACTTCACTCATTTATGAATTAGGAACTAAACCACCTTCCTCAAAGGGTTTTGGTAAGAGATAAATGAAGTAATACATGATAAAATGCTTTGCAAATGATAAATACTATAGAAATTAAGAGACTAGACTATCATTGGTATCCTACAACACTAATTTCCTTATCTCTGTTGTTAGGGTTTTGATAGAGTTTGTCCCTCAATGATTTATGTCATAGAAGCTTGGTCCCTGGTGTGGTGGTGTGGAGGCAGTGGAATATTTAGGAAACTGGGTTTGGTAAGGTAATTAGGTCATGGAAACATTGCCCTTGGAAAGGATGAATGGTAATCTCTTGAAGCAAATTAAATCTCCCCAGATGGTGTTTTGTAAAGCAAGGCCACTCCCATGTGTTTGGCACTTTCTGCACTTGCCCTATTCCCTTTCTGTTTCTTCTCCTTGATGTGAGCCAGCCAAAGGCATCCTTAGCAGAAACAGAACAGATGGAGATCACAAAATCTTGAGCTTTCAGTCTCCAAACTGAGTTAAGCAAACCTCTTTTCTTTATAAATACCCAGCCTCAGGTATTTCATGATAGCAACAGAAAATGGACTAAAAGACTTGTAGTAGCAAACTAGCTCTTGAGAACTTTGGTTTTTATTATTAAAATTTTAATTATGAAGTTTTTACCTATCGTGTACATTCAAATTCATTGTTCTAATTGGTTCACCAATTTTTAAATGATAAAACATCATGGAAGAAATTACAAGGAAGTCCAGAACAAATTTTAATTACCTAGCCTCAAAATGTATTGAGGATAACCAAAAGATTTATGGCCAATGGCATTGCTCAACTCAACTATCTACTACTCTTCATAATCACCTGCCACACTGAGGCAAAGTAAGCCATCTGCAACGTTTCAACCATCACCTTTGAGAAGAGAACACAAATGGGCAAATGCAGCCCACACCTCTCTCCTGGGCCTTGACCCAAATTTGAATTGCTTGAATCATCTGAGTTTCTGACACTTACCAGTCTTAAGACGGAGTTCATTTCAAATGTCTAACTTTAGATTTGCCTATTTATTACCAATGATATCATTCTCTTAATTATCCAGGTTATTACTTCATCCATTCTTCCTTCAAAATATCTTAAAAGAATTATTTCTTTTTCCTCTGACAATTAACACCCTGGTGTGCCTTTATCATCTCGGTCCTTGATTGGCATGTGTTTCTTCATGAATCTTCACACCTCAGAACTCCTCTATTCTCCATAAAACAAGATGAATTGTCTTAAGATCCCACTTATCTTCAGGTATCATTCATTTATTCCAAATAATTCATACTCCAGTGCCATTCCAAGCTTTTAAATTCTACCCTAAGTGATTTTCCCTAATTGAAGTCATTCCACACAAAGATGTTTCCAAGCTTTAATAAATTGCTGTTAGTAATATGGCTGTGTCAGTAATATGTGACTAGATATTTTTAAATCCGTAAAAAGTACTTAACACAGTATAAAAATAACTTCTAATCATGCTTTCTACAAATATTACTTATGTGTACAAGAAGGAAAAGTGACTATTTCACAGCAACTCTCCAGTTGTCCCGGAGTTCTCAAGAACAGGGAAAGCTAGGATTGCCAGCCTGCCAGGAATGTGAGAGCAGTCCACATCAGTAGAAGATGCAAAGTAAGTACCCAGAGGGGGTCTTAAGTCAAGTGGGCTAAGAACAAGGTGACTAATTTTATAGTGTTTGGGACTTATCATTTAAAAGCTGGAATAGACCCAAGCAAACTAGGATGAGTGGGTCACACTAGTTAGGACTATGGTGTGCTATGCCAAGCTGAAGGAGCACAATCAGGTCTAGAAAGTCAAAATCATGGTGTAGAGAGTTTATGGTACCAAAAGCCTTGAAAAATTCACATGGACCATATTTTTTCCACATTTTTATTGGTACACTGAAGTTGTACATAATGATAGATTTTGTTGTTACATATTCATACATGTATACAATAAAGCAGTATAAAATGGCCAATATCTATCCAAGCACCCCCCATCCCATGGTCCCTTTCTTCTGTAATCAGGTGCAAAATATACTTTTACACCCCCCCAACCACCCCACTCTCCCTTTCCCTGCTCCTGTTCTTCCTCCCCTCTCTCCTTCTCTTTCCTCTTTTGTACTAGACTTCCTTTGCTTCATTAGTTAACTTTTATTTGAATGGTTCTTTATGTAGTCTTAACTTTATCACCCTCTTTCCTTTATTTTACCTTAGCTTTCACAAATGACAGAAAACATACAACTTTTGAGTTTCTGAGTTTGGCTAATTTCACTTAGCATGATACTCTCCATTTCTAGCCATCTGCCAGAGAATGCCATAATTTCATTCTGTCTAACAGCTGAGTAGAACACCATTATATGTATATGCCACAATTTCTTAATCTGTTCATCTAGTGACAGGCATCTGGGCTGATACCATAATTTAGTTATTGTGAATTATGCTGCTATATATAAACATTGATGTGGTTGTGTCACTATAATATATCACATGGACCATATTTTGAAATACCTTGCTATTTAAAATGTTTTGTCTCCCTAGTCCCACAACTGTACATAATGAGTCTCAATTCAGTCAAGAGCATAAACTGCCACTTGACTCTACATGACATACCAAGGTGAGGTGTATTGTTCACTTCATCTCTTTGGTATAGAACAAATTCCAAGGGCATCCAAAGTGTACAGAGAAAATTCTGTTTTATAAATCATAAAGCCAGGTGTATATAAAATAAAACTATCTTAATTTCCTTAAAATGAACTTAATTTATACCTTAAAACCAGAAAACTTAAAAGCAGAAAACTTAATTGAGTCTCTTCAAAATAATGCAATCAAATTAATGATTACTCAGTTATTTCTGATTTAAAGTCTGTCAATTTGGAATGAGATAATCAGGTCTTCTCCTCTTTAAGATCCCATTCACTAGACTCTCAGGGTCTTAGGCCTCAGGAAGATCTAGGGTTCTTCCTAAACTTCAGAAGCATCAGAATCACCAGGAGAGTTTATTACAGATCACTGAGGACAGTTCCATGGTTCTTCTTCAGCAGATCTGGGTATGGGCCCAAGAATTTGCTTTTCTAACACGTTTGTAGGTGATGTTTATGCTGCTGGCCTGAGGTATCAGGCATTGAGAGCCCCTGGCCTATGTATGTGTAGGTCTCTTCTAGATAACTTCAGTAACTCATTAGTCTTTTTCTAGCTTCTGAATTGTCTCCCCCGAGTTTATCATTTCTCCATGTGGCAAGGAAACAACTCCCAGTGAAAGTAGGATGAATGCCTTATATATCTCAACTTGGAGACGGATCATATAGTCTAATACACATACAGTAAATATGTAGTTGTAGAAGGACAAAATCTAATACATCAGAAACACGTATCATTTTGCTATATCTGCAGTGTCAGTAATTTAGCATTTCACACATAGTTCATCTTCATTACATCCTGTAGCTTGTTAAATACTAAAAATCCAGTGTCAGGTGAATAAAAATGAATTACTGATGAAGAGTCTAGAGACAAATAAGATTTTGTCTCTTAAAATTTCATGTGACCTTAAATAATTCTTTAAAGGTAGTAACTCTCAATTTTCTTAACTATAAAATATGGATGAATAGCAGTCATCAAGAATGTAAACAATAATTCAGGCACCGTGGCATGCATACCTGTAATCCCAGGAGCTCGGGAAGCTAAGTCAGGAAGATCTCAAGTTCAAAGCCAGCTTCAGCAATTTAGAGAAGCACTAAGCTAATTAGTAAGAACCTAAAACACACACACACACACACACACACACACACACACACACACACACACACCAAATAATAAATGCTGGAAAGGATGGGAAGAAAATGGAACACTTAACACTTTTACACTGTAGGTGGGATAATAAATTAGTACAACCACTATGGAAATCAATATGAAGACTTCTCAAAAGACTAGGCATGGAATTACCCAGCTATCCCACTCCCTGATATTTATCCTAAACAACTAAGTGATCATACTACAGTGATACCTGAATTCCCAGCAGCACATTTCACAACAACCAAACTATAGAACCAGCCTAGGTGTGCATGAGTGAATGAATGGATAAAGAAAAGATGCTATATATACATAATAGAGTTTATTCAGTCATAACAAAAGTGAAATTATGTCATTTGGAGAAAAACAGATATGAAACTTAAGAATATTATGTTAAGCAAAATAAAGCAAACTTAGAAGGTCAAGGGTAATGTTTTTTCTCCTTTGTGGAATCTAGAGAAGAAAAAGGAAAAGAAAGATGGGGTGTGACCTCATGAAAATAAAAGAGAGCTCAGTAGAGTACAAGAAATGGACCAGGGAGTGGGAGGAGAGGAGGGAAAGTGGAAATGTGAGCAAACGATACTGGACAAATTATATTGTTATGTTGTATACATGTACAAATATGTAACAACAAATCCCATCATTATATACAATTATAATGCAGCAATAAATACGTGGGAAAAAATAAGGCTGATATTATCTTCTTGGGCAAGACATCTCACAGAAGATCTTCAGGACTCAAAGGTAATGAATAAGAACACATTTTTAAAGGTAAAATAAGTGTAATACCTGTTCTGATGCACACATCTTCCCGTAGCCTGAGTAATTACAGTTTAATAAACTTGGATATATATCTTTTTCTTTTAAACATTTGCTAATGTTTCCAATGTTGTTAGTCACTTACTGTTCAAACATGTAAACAGGAAATGGGGAACTAAAATGACCATGTACATCTCTTCCCAACTATACACTCCCAACCTTAACTTGCCAGCTTGAAATCAATAAGTGTAAGAAATCAAAACTTACATGTTGTTTTATTTTCAAAGAACTGGTTGTTCAAACATTTACCAGCATACTACTGCTTATAGCACATACTGGGACTCTTACACATGTATTTCCAGGTTTTGATAAAGTGATAAAATTATTTTTCTTGTCTCAGTTATGTCACACAAAGATGTTATCATGTAAGCAAAATATAAACACGTAAACAAATATGGTATTTTACCATATGTTTTCCTTTACCTGTGCCAGTGGTTTTCCACCTAAAGTAGGAAAGAACAATCTGGGAGACTTGTTTAAAACTTAAATTCAGGTTCTGCTCTTAAGAATCTGAAGGAGTAGTTATACTGGAAAGTGCTCCAGACACAACTGGTAGGACCCTCGTCTGGAGCAGCCTTGCCCAGGACCAATCAGGGCAGGTTCCTGGCCTGAAGCAGCCCTGCCAACCGGTGCTCCTGTTTGGGCCTGTTGGAGTCCTACTGGAAGGCACTCAGGACACTACCAGTAGACCCCTGTCAGGAGCAGCCCCTGCTCAGGACCAATCAGGGGTGATTCCCCACCTGGCGCAGCACTGACTAACTGACACCCCACATTCTGGTAGGTTCAGATTTGCAACCTTGAACTGGGAACCAAAAGGTAGAATAACAAGACCCAGGCAGAAACAGCATCTGGAAGAAGGTGATCATCAAAGAGTTGGTGGCAGGGCTGACCCTTTGACATAGAAGGAAAAACCACCTGGAGAACTGCCTACCTTCCTGGCAGGAAATCTCAATAAAGATATTCAGAAGAAGCACTTCAAAAATTAAGAATCAAGTAAGGAGAGGTTCACCTCAAACCCAAAACTCCCCTAAAAAGGATGCCATGGGTTAGAGGTGAAAACCTTGAAAATATCAATGATCTGATTACTAAAAAGAACAATGAGCTAAAAGAAGATATAATGAAGGGACTAAGTGAGAAAACTCAAGAGATGAAAAACTCTATTATCAAAGAAATAGACATACTCAAAAAGGAAGTAACAGAGCTAAAATCTGCAGTCAATGACATGAAAGGGACCAGGGAAGAATTTAATAATAGATTAACTACTGTAGAAAACAGAACTTCTGCTATTGAAGAAAGAACTTCTGAGAATGAGGACAGGCTGAGCCAGCTTGAGCATACCTATGACAAAAAAGGCAAAACAACTCAGAGAATGTATACAGTATTTTAAATATGTCTGGGATGAAATGAGAAGAAACAATCTAAGAGTAGTTGGGCAACCAGAAGAAATGGAAATGCAAACGAACGTGATAAAGAACATTTTCAATGAAATAGTTAAAAGAAAAATTTTCCCATATAAAAATAGAGTCAGATGCTTATCCAGGAAGCTTATAGGACACACAATAGGCCTAATCAAATGAGAAGCTCACCAAGACACATCATATTAAAAATGTACAACAGGGAAATCAAGGAAAAATATTAAAAGCACCAAAGGAGAAATGCCAACTCACATTCAGAGGCAAACCAATAAGAATTACATCTGACTTTTCAGTCAGACTCTGGAAGTGAGAAGATGATGGAAAGAGATCTTTCAATATCTGAGTGAACATAACATGCAGCCAAGAATACTATACCCAGCAAAACTCAGCTTCAAATTTAAGGGGAAAATAAGAACTTTTCATGATAAGAACAAATTTTCAGTATTCTTGAACAGAAAGCCAGCATTACAAAGAATCCTCAAAGAAAAACTCCAGGTAGAAGAATAAGGTAACATTCCTCAAAACCCACAAACAGAGGAAATTCAGTAAAGGTACAGGTTATCAACAGACAATTAAGTCAGCACAGAACTTACTAATAAAACACAATGAATAAGAACCACATCCACATAACTATTATAACACTGAATATGAATGGCCTCAATTCACTAATCAAAAGATACAAACTTGCAAATTGGATCAAAAAACAAAATCCAACAATATGCTGCTTACAGGAAACCCACCTTACAGCTAATGACACCCACAGATTAAGAGTGAAAGAATGGAAAAATAATCTACCATGCATATGACCCAAGAAACCAATCTGGAATGCAATTCTTATAACCTCACAGGATTTCAAACATAAATTAATAAGAAGAGATAAAAAAGGCCCCTACATCCTAATAAAGGGAACAATACAACAGGAGGAGATAACCATAGTAAATATATATTTTCCAAATGCCAATGCTCTCAATGTTGTGGAAAAATTACTCCAAGATATAAAAGCACTTGTGGACTCAACAAAATAGTATTGGGAGACTTTAACACTCCTCTATCACCAATGACAAGTAATCAAAGCAAAAGGAAAAAAGAGAACTCCAGTCTAAACAACACCATAAATCAAACAGACTTAAGAGACATCTACAGAATATTCCACCCCAAATTGGCAGAGTATACCTCCTTCTCAGCAGCATATGGATCCTTCTCCAAAATAGATCATATTCTAGTTCACAAAGGAAATAACAGCAAATATAAAAAAGTAGATATTATCCTATCAGACCATGATGCAATGGCCCTAATAATTAATAGTAAAAACAATGGCATAAAACACACATATATGTGGAGATTGAATAACACCCTATTAAATGAAGAATGGACCCAAGAAGACATGAGGACAGTAATTTAGGAATTCTTGGAAGAGAATGAGAATGAAGACACAACATATCGAAACCTCTGGGACAGCAAGAAAGCATTCTTTAGGGAAAAATTTATTCCACTGAGTGTCCACATTAAGAATCAGGAAAGATCCCTAACAAATAAGCTTATGCTACAACTCAAATCTCTACAAATGGAACAACAGTCTAATCCCAAAGCCAGCAGAAGACAGGAAATAATTAAGGTCAAAGCTGAAATCAATGAAATTGAGAACAAAAAAAAAACAATAAAAAGAATCAACAAAACAAAGAGCTGATTCTTCGAAAAAATAAATAAAATTGATAGACCCCTAGCTAATATAACTAAAAGAAGGAGAGAAACAAAGCAAATGAATAAAATCACCAGTGAAAAGGGGGTGATCACCACTGACCCCTTTGAAATCAAACACATTATCAGAATAGATTTTGAAAAATTATACTCCTCTAAATCAGATAATCTGGATAACATGGACAAATTTCTAGACACACACAACATCCCCAAATTGACAGAGGATGACATTGAAATCCTAAACAGCCTAATAACAGGCACCAAAATCCATGCAGCAATTAAAAGTCTTCCAAAGAAGAAAAGCCCAGGACCTGATGGATTCACTGCAGAGTTTTACCACACCTTTGAAGAAGAGCTAACACCTCTCCTTATTAAGCTATTTCAAGAAATTGAAAAAGAGAGAACTCTCCCAAATATTTTATGAAGCAACCATAACTCTGATACCAAAACCCAACAAAAACATATTGAAAAAAGAAAACTACAGGCCAATATCCCTCATGAATATTGATGCAAAAATCCTTGAAAATAATTCATCATGATCAAGTGTGCTTCATTCCAGGTATGCAAGGCTGATTCATAATAGCAAATCAATAAATGTGATTCATCACTTAAACAGAATTAAGGGCAAAAACCATATGATCATCTCAACAGATGCACAAAAGGCCTTCGATAAAATCTAGCACCCATTTATGCTCAAAACTCTAGAGAAAACAGGGATCAAAGGAACTTATCTAGACTTTGTAAAGGTCATATATACCCAAACCCTCAGCTAGTATAATACTAAATGGAGAAATGTTGAAAGCATTTCCGCTGAACTCAGGGACAAGATAAGGCTACCCTCTTTCACCACTTTTATTCAATATAGTCGTTGAGACCCTGGCTGGAGCAATCAGGCAAGAGGAGGAAATTAAAGGGATAAGAATAGGAAGGGAGGAAGTCAAACTAGCCCTTTTTGCTGATGACATGATCCTATATCTGGAAGATCCAAAAAACTCCACTAGAAAACTGCTAGAGCTAATAAACATATTTGGCAAAGTAGCAGGCTATAAGATCAACACCCATAAAGCAATAGCTTTCCTATATGCCAACAATATTAGGGCAGAAGAAGAAATTAGGCGATTATTCCCATTCACAATATCCTCTAAAAGAATAAAACACTTGGGAATTAATCTAACAAGAGAAGTAAAAGACCTCTACAAGGAAAATCATCAAACACTGAAAACAGAAATTGCAGAAGAACTGAAGATGGAAAGATGTTCCGTGTTCTTGGTTAGGTAGAATTAATATAATTAAAATGACCATTCTGCCAAAAGCACTATACAGATTCAATGCGATCCCCATCAAGATTCCAATGTCATTATTTACAGATATAGAAAAAGCAAATCTCAAATTCATACAGAACAACAAAAAAACCCAGAATAGCCAAAAACATCACTAACCAAGAAAGATGAAACAGGTGGTTTTTCAACACCAGATCTAAAATTATACTATAGAGCTATAGTATTAAAAACAGCATGGTACTGGAATCAAAATAGGAATGAAGACCAATGGAATAGAATAGAAGACTCTGCGACAAATCCACAAATCTTTAAACATCTGATATTTGACAAAGGGGGTGGGAGTCAAAATATAACGTGGAGGAGAGACAGCCTATTCAACAAATAGTACTGGACAAACTGGACAGCCACTTGCAGAAAACTGAAATTAGATCCTTATCTCTCACCTTGCACAAAAATAAAATCTAAATGGATCAAGGGATTAGGAATTAAACCAGCTAATACACAACTACTAGAAGAAAAATTAGAATCAACACTCCAGCATCTGGGAGTTGGCAATGACTTCCTCAACAAGACTCCAAAAGTGAAAGAATTACAGTCAAAAATCAATGAGTGGGATGCCATTACACTAAAATGTTTCTTTTTTTAAATTTTTGAACAACCATACAAGTTTTTAACAAAATAATATAAAATGTGTATATATTCTGGATATTGCAATTACCCCCAGGAGTGCCCCCCCCAATTACCCTCTCTTATCCATCCCTTCCCCTTCCCACTATATCTCTAAAAAAAGTATTAGGTTGTAAAACATCTTATCTGGATTTAACACATGCTAAAAGACCAACTTTCTCATTGTCCAGGGTCTAGTCCCCACCTCCACAGATGAGTGGAGACAATCAACCCTTAGTTCTCTGGGTTAAGCTT